>JBAJNP010000518.1:0-90831 GCA_036877545.1 Yasuhikotakia modesta
CACACACACACACACTTTATGGTAATCTGCTCTAAACCATTCAAACCCAGAGAACACAATGTACATGAAATCCAGTTTCTCATAGACAGCAATGAGATTAAATAGAGATTAAACTGAGACTTTAGCATAAGACTCCTACTTCTCCTAAAAATCTGCTCACTCTAATACTCTTATGCGTCTGCTCTGGGTTCAGAAGAATATTAACGGTAGATTACAGACAGCAACACAAAAGACCACATTTTATTAATTTTCTGACAGACTTTTAATTTTATCATTTGATCACATTTGACCATATTGTGAATTATTATTGTGTTTACGTGCATTTATGTTTCGCACTGTGTAAAAATAATCACCCCAGCACTCAGCGAACCATTTTTAGCCTCAGTCTCAGAGACTTGACTGGTTTGCACAAAGAACGCCACTGAACATCTTTGAGATGAATTAGAACATTCACTGCCAGTCGGCCTGTATTGCCCAACATCAGGGCCTGACTTCACAGATGCTTTTGTGTCTAAATAAGAGCAAATCCCAGCATGTTCCAACATCTAATGAAAAGCCTTCTCAGCTGTTAGGGACGACCAACTCCCTATTAAAGCCAATGGTTTTGAGTCTGAATGCTTAGCAAGCACATACGGGTGTGGTGGTGTTTGTGGGTGTCTGCATACTTTCGGCCAGCGTATCTGGACTCTGCTATCCACACTGCTTTTATACTCTATACTCTTCTGTTTTTTAAACCCTCTACAGTGTGTCATTGTCATATTTGTGTCTATTTTTATTTTCCCCAACCAATTTTTCTGGGCAATATCTGAGACCACTTTAATATTTCAAGCCCAGCTTTGAACTCAATTTTAGCTCCTGAACTATGAAAGCTTAATCTTTAGGCAATAAAATTTTTTGGGAAGACCCTTGCTGCCCTCTCCCACAGCGGATATTTATAAAACGTCCAGCCAGTCACAGCTGCTGACTCTGCCCATCTCAGACACGACAAAAGACCCAAAATCACAAAGTAAGAGAATTAGTTTACGAGTAGAAAAGGGTGACGGTGACTAAAGCCACAGACAGAGATTTTCTCACTTTGATTCAAATTCAAACTGAAGCACCTCCTACAGTCTCTACACACGTGTGTGTGTGTGTGTGTGTGTGTGTGATGCTAAAAAGCCAATTAAAAGCCAAATGGTTTTGCAATGTCAGATGATGCAGAGGAAAGCAGAGCTGATTCATACACAATATATTTTTGTGTTGTTTACTACATCAACATCATGTTTCAGAATTGCCAAGTGTTTGTCAAAAACTCAGACAGTGTGTGTGGGTTTCACTTAAATATGAGGAAAAATATGCTCATGTTATCCTCCCAAAACAGACAGAATTTAAAATTTGTCAGGATTTGTGGGACCGAAAACTGTCGCCATTACCGTGTCATAACCATTCAGCAGTTTACGTGTGGCATCCGTCAAGCTGCCCACGGGTTCCAGGTACGGGTATCCCTCCTTCAGAGTGAGTGTGGCCCCTGGGGGCCCGTCTGGACTCTGCAGTCTGGTGGCTAAGCTCTGAATGCACTGCTTCAGTGTGGCCACCGGGGGGAGCCCACACTGCTCTTTGAAAGCCACCGTGGCGCTCTGGAAAGAGGATGCATGAACAAATAGTTACACTGGCTAACCACCAATATTTCAATAGCTGCAAAACCTTCACAAATAAAAGAAATAATACAGGATAGAAAGCACACAAGAGTATTTAAATAACTCAAGACTCCTAGCTCCAAAAAGGAGCATTTATATACACAGAGGATATAAAACATTCACAACTTTCTTAATTTGCTCACAGTACCTGCAAGGTAATATTATTTAATTCATCATTTAAATGAACTGAGAAATGAGCTTAACTGAGTCCTGTCTGTGTGTTCTGCAAGCACAAACTTCCTACCTCTATTCAACAGATATTTGCATTATAACTGGTTTCTGTGTCTGCCTCAGTTTCCGGTCTAATCTCATTTTCAGCTTTTTAATCATGCATTTCTTCTTATTACATTGTGGCAGATATACAGCCAGCTCTTATTTTCCACCTGACAGAATCACACACCCACAACAATGATTACCAAACGCATTTGGGGACATGCGTCTGTGTCTTTGGGGGCTGGAGTGGGTGATTTGAGTGTATATCTGTGTTTATATGTATGCACAAGCAAGGCTTTGGGGGTGTGCTGAATAATTAGTCAGCTGTGAATAAAGAGGACCCTGCTGTTGTTCAGTGCCAACAGACATGTTACACAGGAAGAAAGAGTGTGAATGCAAGCGTGGAATGACAAAGTGTGTGTGTGTGTGGCCTGCAAGTATTTAGACACCTAAACCACATTTAAACTTTAAGGCATCCTATTGTATTAAATACAACATATATTTTCAACAGAATATAAAGTGGCATTTATGTTTCTCACTAAGCTAAATTCATATTAAATAAAGATAATTCTGAGAAAATAAATGCTACATATTGTCATTCACATTTTCATTTGTCATTTAAACTGTTGTTTATAAATTACGTTTGCTCTAAATATGTTTTTTTGTAACTCTCTCTCTCTCCCTCTCTCACCCACCTAACACACTGGTGGCATTTGATCCCTGTCACCTGACCCCTCAGATACTCTAACCACAGGACACTCCTTCTCTTACTCATCACCCATCCATCACGACAGGCTCTGGGTCATTTATTGCTTGGTTTTATTTTTATGTCTTGCTTAAAAATGTGCACATTTACAGCTCCAGCAGGCTGGCACAGAGAATAAACACACAGAGTTTGCGTTGACAATAGATGGCAACGCTCCGCTGTGGAGGTGTGTACCACGTTTGCTCCAAACTCGCTTCAAACTGAGACTTCATAAAGAAAACAAATAAACCACATAGTTCCACTGTAATATGTTTTTAGCATCTGACATGGCCACGTTATTACGGAGAGAGACAGAGAGTTATCACAGAGAGAGAAAAAGCGTTATTAGAAAGACTCTTAAATTGCAGCTGTTGGGTCGTACTGCTTTCCAAACCTGTAAAAAACGTCACCTCACTCACCAATGCATCTTCTCTCAGGTCTGTAGCCTCTCTCAGAGGTCCGCTGACTGGCCGAAAAGTGTCATCCAGGACTTTGATTCCAGTGTTACGGAGCGTGACGTACTCGCGTCCGCGGCGCCCCCCTCTCCTGACAGACAGACCCCTTCTCTGGGCCTTTCCTCCACCCCTGCGGTTAGTAATGGCCACGTGTACAAACAGGCTGGCGTGGGGCAAAGGGTCTCCGGCGAGGCCCAGGAGCGGCACGTTGCGGTAGCCAGGTAGCAGACACTCGAAGGCAATGGTGTACTGGCCAATGAAATCGTCACCTATATAATCGTCATCCAGAACTACAAAACGTAGGAGGGCTAACTCAGGCATGTTCACCTAAAACAAAAAGAGAGAAAGCAATGAGTGTCACAATGTAGCAGATACAAAAATATAAATCTGGAAGTCCAATTATTGCATTTAGTCCCAATGCAACGATTGGATGTACTACCTGTCTATCAATCTATGTATTTGCATGTCTAAGGACATTGTGTTCATGTGTTTGCTATTGCTAGCCTCTCTCCCTAATACCAGCAACAATATAGTGACCAACAGGTTGTTTAATAAAACATTTAGGTCACACAGAAAGATATTTAACCTCTGGTACGAACGCTGCAGTATGCAAAATTTAGCACAGACCACTGAGCAAAGCATAATATTATGTTTCCACAAAACATGGCAGTTAAATCTACATTTGCATGCGATTCTTAATGTGTAATGTGCATTTTTACAAGCCCATCCACTTAACGTGGAAAAAGTTTGCATACACGCACACAACAGCACCTGGTTATGTAGGACAGACACACACATACTGTAAATAAGGACACAATTAGGCACAAAATCATAAATCCCACATAGCAGGAATACCTGAGGGACTCTTCTAGACACAGACACACACGTGCACACAAATGTAACTAAGTTCCAGGAATTATCCAGAAAAAGGGAACAACTGTATTGAATAACAGAATAACATCACCTCGATAAATAACAAAGAATAAACAAAGAAGCTTATTATAAGATCCAAAGCTGTAACCTGTAACTTCTGTCTCTCTGTCACCATTTCTGTTACCTCTGAGGTTATTAATGCAGATAAGTTTATATTTTAAACAACTGTTGTAAGAACAAGCTACAAACAGTCCAAAATCTACACACATACAGTAGCCGGGTCTTCTTTCTGTTTATGTTCTAGGTGGCATTACCTGCAAAATAAACCTGAAAATATTATTACAAACTTACTGTTGCATATCTGAGTAAGGAGATTGTGGTAAAAATTGTTATGTACCTGCTCAGTAACTGATTTTATTAACTTTTAACCAAAAGTTACAGATTGCAGCTATAAGCATATCTGGGTTATGTAAATGTATGGGTACACACTTGGTTATGCGTAAAACAAAACAAACAAAACAGACACAAAAAAAGCACAAATTAAACAAACACAAACCTATGACAAAAACGTGTTGCATACAATATTATTGGGGCATCACTAGGGCACAGAGCTTTCAGTGATTAATGTGTTTAGTGGAAAAGGCCACAGGAAGACACGCAAAAGCATTCTATCAGATCCCACCAGGGGATGTGTGTGTGTGTGTGTGTCTCAATCTGACAGTCAACCCTCCTCCCATGACTTAGAATTGTATGACGTTCTCAAGCTCTAAGCAACAAGACACAAACAAACTCAAACAACAAGAGACATTAAATCCCAAAGGATAGAAAAGTGTATGCGTGAGAGATAATTATGATTTTACTGAACCCCCTCAAAACCTGCTCTTCAGATCACCATACGGCACAGACTGTGGGTTAAATCCAATAGCAGGGATTTATACAGAATGTATATAAGCTGAGAGCATGTCTCACCCACTTCTTTTTACTGTCCAATTAAAGTTTATTAAATATGCTAAAACATATACAGTAGTTTGAACATAAAGGTTTATAAAGGTTTGAATATAAAGGCCAATTTCATGTTAGCAACGCTAGCAATAACCAGCTATATTCTCCAAAACTGAAGAAAAGTAAATAAAAAAATAATTGGATGAACATTTTCCACAGAAGAAATAAAATGTATAAAAATATTTTCACCACGTTACCTAATGACTGATATCAGGATGCAAAGAGACTTTTAATCAACATGGCAAAAAATGGCCTTCCTGCCTTTAAAGGATAATGGAGGGCTGGCATGTTTTCAAGCCCGTGTTGCCGCCATAAACCATCATTCTTGACAAAAAGGCTCTTTGTTACATCCCTCAAATAATTCCCTCACTTTTCACACCCTATACCTTTCAAACCTTAATCTCAACAGCCGTCTTGATTCACTCAGTCATCTTTGTTTACCCATCGTGTTTGTGGCGCTGGAAGCCACGGGTCAAAACACACGTCCACCTGTGGCATTAAACTACCTTCATCTCATAATTAAAGCATTCCAAATTTGGCTTGCAAATGTAATTAGATACTGTTAAAAGAAAGGTCACATCATTGAAAAAGACTCACGCTGGGAGAAACTGGCACTTACTTATTACACCAACTGTAATGAGTTACTAGACTGTAGTTTTAAACCACAATCCAGGGCACGAGTGTTAGGCGTTAGCAGGCCATTAAGTTTTGATGGAGGTCTTTCCTAATTACAAATCTAGGAAGAGGTGCAAGATGCACACACCTGCGTCACCGCATTGCATCTATGGAGACGGATTGCATCCATTAACCTCCTTCTGGATCACAGGTCAGCAGAACTCTAAACATGCACCCTGCATGTAGGTGACATGTACAGTATGCTATATTTGCCACAGGAGTAAAGGTTAGCATGCACAAATTAATAAAGGCAAACAGCTAGTGAGCATTAACTGTAAAGAAACTAACCGCTGGAATAATGTTTTCATTACATCAACAGCATATTATTTTGTTTTAACTTCTTAAAAGGTTTACTGATTCTCTTTTGAATAGGGACTAAAAGCAAAATTAGCCTTCAGACATTTTGTTGTGCTCTTAGAAATATGTTTCTGCAGCCCAAGCAATATTTTTGTTACTGAACTGCAATAAAACGGGATAAATTTCTCTGGAACTACTCTGTTCAACTTATGAGAACCTGCTGAGAGGATAGTGAGTGTATGTGTACGTGTGAGGATGTGGGAAAGGGCTCCACCGTGTTAATATTGCATGCAGCAGGTAATCAGTGTGCTAGGAGACATGGCTCAGCTGACTGCTTCTTTTATGGACTGAGGCATTCTGATTAAGACATACGAGAACACAGTCTTCAAGACTGATACACACACATACACACACACACACACGCTCAGAATAACCTTCTGAGCACATCACTGACATAATCACTCAACACAGTCAGAACCCACAGGCAAGATATGGCTATGCAAAATTTTTCTTAACTTGGAACCTCATATCTTGGTCAAAGGGAATCTTCTAGCACTACAAATCAATTAGTATTTGTGTGTGTCAATCTCACATTCTCACCTGGAATTCAAAGGTTTCATCAAACAGCGGGTCATCCTGGTTTTGTGCAGCAGTGCGGGTTCTCTGCTCAGCGCAGTCTGCAGGCACACCATGCAGCTCCAGGACCACATAAGGGTCGATGACCTCTCCTTTGGCACCAGAGCCCTGTGGTTTGGGAAGGCTGTGGGCACTGATGACCTTTACCCTGAGTGATTGTGGTGGGACACCAGGTACACATCCTTGTGACTGGGCACTAAAATAGGAAACCTCCTCTCGCATGACTGCTGGACGTATCACATAGCCACACCCTCCATTCTGCATGAAACGACCACGGGTTAGGTCCAGCATGGCACCTGGCGTCTGCTGGTTGAGTGCCACCAGTTGCACACCACCCTTCCAGTATCCCTGTGGGTTGGGGTTGCTAGAGTCTAGCCTAACGGAGCTGGGTCTTACTCGGGTCAAGTTGCGCTTGGTAAAGCTCACTAACTCCTCTGGGCTCTCGCTAGCCAGCCGGCCTGCCTCCCCTTCACCGAGAGAGCATAGGGTCCAATAAGGGAGGTCGAGGGTCATTGGTGTGCCTGGCGTTGAGGGAGTGGAGGGTGGAGAATGCTGCTGGGATGGTTGAGCATTTGCCCGATGAGCATAAAAGGTGCGACTTCCAGTACGGGCAACTGCAACGAGATCAGCCAATTCACGGCGCAACCTGAGGCGCCTTGGCTGTGGAGGTGGGGGGACAACAAGGACCACCCCCAGCTCCTCCTCCCCAGGAATAGTCATTCTTCTGCCAGCCAGAGGACCCCCACCACCAATTTCCTCATCCTCCTCAGACACCTCTCCTTCAGAGCCTTCCTCTTCAGGGGGCAGCTTCTTTCCAACAAGCAGCACCCTACCCTTCAGCTGCTCTGGTGAGGGCAAAGTGGTGGCACGACCTCCAAGACTGACAGGGAGGGATTCAGGGGTATACAGCTTCTGTCCAAATACCTTTTTAAGGTGTTGTGCCAGGGTACGCTGTTGAGAAGGTGAGCAACGCTGACACAAATACAACAGCAGAGGGTACTGGGAGGTGAGGAAAGCATACTTGTTCACTACTTCCAGGGCACTTCGTAGGGTAACAGAACCATGATGATGGTGATGATGGTGGTGGTGATGATGATGCTGCTTTCCATCTGTTCCATGGTCTACACCCAACAGTGGCTCCCCTTCTGGACCATCGGTAACCCCCAGCTCCAGACACCGACAGCCAGCTTGCAAGGCTCGAATAAGTCCTCCAAGATCAGCACGACCATGCACTTGATCATCCAGCAGGTAAGAGCGGTAGGAGGCACTGATGTAGTAATGAGACAGGGGCATCTTCATGTCCTGACACACATGATGGTTCTCAGGGTCCAACAACTGACACTCAGCAGACTGTAGGTAGCGAGTGAACCCATCCAATCCCAGCAGACCACGCTCACGTCCAGCTGCAGACGGCTCAAACCGGCGTATCAGCTCCAAGCAGCCCTCAGTAGTGGCCAATGACAGACCTTGCTCTGTCTCCAGGAAAAGACGCAGGTCCTGAGCATCAAGGCACTCTCGGTCTTTGGAGAGTTGCACTAGCAGGAAGTAGACATCTGGTCGGGTGCACAACTCACAGAATGCTTCCTGGAACTCCTCCAGCGTAACATGAGAAGTTAGCTTCTCTTTGCTCCTCTGAATCTCTTTAAAGCGCAAACGCACCTGAGAAACAAAAACAAGAGGAAAGAAAAAAAGATTATGTTAAAGTATTAACGCTTGTGTCACATAGAAATGTAAAGAGATGACAGAAAAAACATTTTTATATATTAATATATTACATTTATATATTAAATGATGTGCAATATATATAATAAATATATGCATAAATATAAATATACATACACAATAAATATATGGATATTATATATATATATATATATATAAATAAATATTGTGTGTGTGTATGTGTATATATATATATATGCAATATATGTATGCTATACACACACACACACACACACACACACACACATATATTAAATGAATAAGGTGTATATATAAAATGAAAAATTTTAGAATAAAATATAAATGAATAAAATTAATATAAAATGCTATGTGGGTACACGCTTCCTTAGAATAAATCATTGTCAGAATTTATTTAGACTGTGATTGTGAATTATTCCAGAGCAAAGACAAATCACACAAACCGCTTACAGCGGACAATAAATTGAACCTTGAGAGGAAAATGTCACAAGTCACACAAATGCAGCACCAGTAGCTTATCACAGAGGCTAGATTGAGTCTTGCATATTTCAACATTACAACACAGCTGGGAGCAAGGTGAGTCGTGCCTATAGTCAGCTCCTCAGCGCTGTCTGCTGCATCTGCTTGCCCTTTTTGCCTTTGCTTGTCTTTCTAGACACATAAAGCAGATGCCTCGCACCCGCTGTCACGAAGGCTTGGAGTCTTGGCCCTGTGGCTTCTGCCTGTCCTATCCCTGTCTCCAGCTGTCCAATCCACATACAAACACTCACATAAAACACAGTCCCAGCTGCCAGATTCCAGACTCCACAATTGTCGTGCATCTCAGCAGGGAAGCTTAACCAGTAAGGGTGGTACAGAGAGACATCCAAATTATGCACCCTTCATATTGGCTTTGTTTACATTTGTGGCTCTGTTTATTTCATGTCTCACTTCTCTGGGACTGTGGTATCATTGCTTACTTTAGGAAACCTGCAAAAACAGCTGCAACGCAATGCATTCTGATACCTTTATAAATTAGAGAGATTTCACATTGAGAATGTTGAATTGTTTTTATATTTGTTTTGTTCATGAAAAGATAAGAAGATTGTTGTGGCTAATTGTGATGTAGGGTTAGAACGTCTTACCTTTGCTTCCCTGATGCCTGGGCAGAGTTTGCAAATGGTGGCTACAGCTGTATCTTCAGAAACGATTCCATGTCCATCCTCATCAACCAGAGCGAACTCATTCGCCAACCAGTTTTGCCTCATCTTGTTGCCAACACTCCCCTCACCCACCCCTCCTTCTCCGCTCCCCCCACCAGTGGAACCAGGGTGAGACAACAAGTATCGCAACCCCGTCACCCAGATGTTGGCTACATCAGCAGAGAGGGCAACCAGGTCCAGGGACTGGTACTCATCTCCATGAATGATGGAGAAGGCTGCCTCCTCCGCCAGGTGATCCGACGGGCCATTATGGAGAAAGGTTTCCGTGCTCTTTCCGGTACGGACCTCACGGATGGCAGAAATGTCGAGTCGGGCCCGGTCGCCATCTTTTTTGGAGGGCTCCCAACGAAGGCAGGTCACCTCAGGGTCCAGAGTGTAGAATCTTGAGTAGATGCGTGAATTGGGTCGGACCTTCTTCAGTTCGCAGCCACCCTGCATGAAGGCCAGGCAATCTGCGGCGCTGCTAACCTTCTTTTCTGAGGGCATGCTGCTGAAGGAGACCGTTTTCTTCCGACTGCCGCTGACCTTAGCCACTGAAGGGTCCTGGAAAAGACAAGAGAGAAAGTTGGGGACAATTTGAAAAAGGAGATCAACTTTAATGCTTTAAAAAGCAAACGTGGATGAAAGCCACTTTATTTTCATTCTGCCCAAAGCTGTTCCACCAAAGCATTTGCATGCATGACCTTTTAAAGCAAAAAGCACAATAGTCATTAGCACATCAATCAAAGGAAACTCAATGTTCAAGCATGTCTCCAGGCTTCAATCCAAACACACAAGGCACGTTTCAGCCTGAAAATACATATTGCCCATAACCATTGAGGCACAGTTAGAAGATTAATTGAGCTTTATGTCACTGAAGGGAACTCAGCTGTGGTTGCCTTCCTCTGGCCAACAAAAAATAAACCAACCACATCCTGCATTACATCACTGCTGATCTCAGAACAGCAACACGGACTGTGTATGGCCATTGTCAGAGCTACTACAACACATATAGTGTCTCTCCTTTCCTGTTTTTCTTTGCTGCCCTTAGCATAGTATTTTCCTATTGGAACTATTGATGTCTACTTAAAGGCAATATTCTGTCTTATGTTGCCATTAAGAACAAACTACATCCTTGTCACTGATATTTTACTTCCAATTTAGAAATCAATACTTTAATTATAAATCCACTAATAAACCACATACTGCTTTTGTGAGGTTAATTCAGTTCAATAGTAAATAAAAAAAACTATAATATATGTTTTACAGGATTGTTTTTCTTTTAAAATAATCTTTGGATATACAAGAGCCACTGAGCGTTTTACAATCCCAGAAAAGACAAATGACCTCAATTGTGGAAACGCATTACAAGGACACTTTCACTTTCTGTCATATAATCATGAACAGCAAATTGCTTACTTGGAAAAGATTATTGTCTGTACACTCACTACTTAAATATAGGAGTATTTTTAGTTACCTTCACCCTCACTTTTGTCTTAATAGTGCAATGGTCAATTTTATTACCTGGAAATAAGTTTTTCTCAGGTGAACAGTGACAATAATGAAAATGTGTTTGTAGACAAAGATGCACTAAAGAGACACCATTAAAGTTCATTAAAATCATTTGTTTTGAGGCATTCTGTCCCACAGGTTAGAACTGTTGACATTATAAGGAATTTGAAGTTTAAAAAAAGCAATAGCTAATTGATGGTCATCAATTAGAGAAGGAGATAAAAGTCTTACATTTGCTTGGGCACTGGCCTATATATGTTCAATTTTGGATATTAGGATTCACAACAAAGGAAACACATTATGTCATTGCAGTAGTTAGACTGTGTAATCTTAGATTTCCAGTCCAAGCCATTTGGCGCTAATCACGTTAACTTTCATAATAGAGTCACTGAGACACTGAATCTCAATATATCATCTCCAAGATATATCAAAGATTGGCTAAATACAAGCAAGACATAACTGCTACCCTCAGAGTGTCTGTGTGTGCTATATAATAATACCTCAGTATTAAACTTCGGCTTGTAACTCATCCCACAGCATCATCCTATAGACATGAACTACATATACTTGCTTTCAACTTGTGCCAGTAAACAGTCATCAGTATTATGCTAACTATTCACTACTGAGAGTGCCTTAGAAACCACATAACCAAGTCCTGGCAACCACCCACAACACCAGTAAACAGGGAAACTGGGGCTTTAACAAAACACTATAATTCTACAACAGTTCAGCAAAAACCTTTTGGCATTCAGACCACAGAAGCAACATGCTGGTCAGGTCAACACTCTGAACAATGTGACATGTTCATTTGTCTTTGTTTGCTGTACCGCCGCTTCAGAACCCACCCGATGACCCGAAAGTCCACTGCTGTAGATCCAGGTCAACAGGTGTTCCAGCAGACTGGGTAATGTGGAGCTCAGGCAATCAGGCTGAGCCGGCAGCACCGCATGATCCGAGAGCACACAGGTAAGCGGGCATGACCACGCAAGGCTAAACCGCTGCATTAGCGATTGGGCTCCCAAAGGCGAATGGAGAAAAAAAAACAGGTTGTTTATCTGTCCATCCACCCATGCCACCTACTATCAGTGTTCTCCAGGAAACCATGACGACAAGTCTGCAAAGCTTTTAATGTTTTTCTGGCCTAAAAGAACATCTATCAAACGTAATCCCGCTAAGCGCACTTCAGCATTTTGTTTTGCTTTTATAGAGAAAAACATTGCAAAAATAGAAACGTTGTGGCAAAAACATACTACAAACGTATTGTGAACATTTGATGATTACGTGATTACAAATAAACAAAATGTTACAAAACGCACCACATCTGCTATATATCTAGATGCAAATTTGTGTAAGAGAGAGGGACTAAAGAATTATATATTTTTAACAAAATATTTTTGGCTAGTTTTTTTAAACAGAAAAGAAAACTCATGACAGGTTGGAACAGACTGGATTGTAAGCGAGTGTGAGAGGGAAAACTTCGAAATGTGATGATAATTACATAGAGCAGAGAGACACATAGCAGAGGTGGCAGAAATAAAAAGATGAGGGGAAAAGACAAAACAAACCCAGCTGGAGAGCAACACAGTAGGTAAAATTCACAGTTCCTCCCATAATATTAAATTACAGTGATATTATTGGCCATTTCCCTCCATCAGTCCGAGAGGGATAACAAAAGCATCATCGAGGGGTGCTGTGAAATGAAGTGTGGTTAAATTTAGACATGCTCCTATCTCCACTTAATCAGGAGAATGAGGAGAAGAACGGAGGAGAAGAACAAGCACTAGAAAGAAGCACAAAATAATTGGAGGTGGAACAAATGGAGAGATGGAGGAGGACACATCTGGAAAAAAGGGCTGAAAACGAAGAACGACACAGAAAAATATAATAAGGCCTAAAAAGCGTCAGGGAAAAAGCAGTGGCGTCGTCTCTGAGGAACGACCTCTGGTCTGTTTTTACCAGCAGTAGCTGGTTGCAATAACTGTCCAATCCCTGCCATGCCCTTTAAGGGACACTCAGTGATTTGGCAACAGACACTCAGAATGACATCAGTCTGTTTTGGAACTGAACTGTCACTGAAAGCTTTCAATGCTTTCTGAGGTTAACAAGCACTGTGCTTACTAGTCATGGGCTGCACTGGCACCTTTAAATATTTTTTATGCCATTGTGCTCCGTCTAGATAAAGTATGTGAAAAACATGGCTGATCACGTTAAACCTAAAACCATCTTAGGTACTTTAGATTTACTTAAGACCCATTAGTCAAAAAGTCATTTAGGTAACTTGCTATCTAGTCAATGTTGAAAAATATGTATTTAGATACATTCATATGTCCACTACTGATATCTGTTTCAAGCCAAAACAAAAAAAACAGGACCGAAAGCAAGACATCAGAGTAAATTCACCGGCCAAATACTTGCAAGGCTTTATTTACAAATGTTTCCAAATGCAAGACAGATTGTCTCAGTGGACCAAATGAAGCAAACCTGTGAAATTAAAAAGGGTGTGTCACACATGGTTAGGATAGCAGAGGTTGCAAATTATTGATGTGAAAGAAGTTTGTGTTGAGCTTGGCACAATATGTTGGGCAAGTAAACAAAGAGTCAGTGACTGAGGAAAGTGACTTATTTTCCCTGAAACGCACTAGGGAAGAAGTTTTGATGAGGTCACAAAGACGCAGTATTAGAGTGCTGTAATTTAACACTGACAACCAAATACGTGTTATTAAAAACAAAAACAAGCCAAGCCATACGAAACTGCAGCAACAACTAAATAAGGACAGTCAAACTCCAAAAATGACATTTTACAAATTACTGTATATTACAAGAATATCGGTCCATTGGTCACAAAGCTAATGAAAACTTTCTAAAAGCACAAGATGCCTGGACCACTTTTATATTTTTTTTGTCATTTTGTTTCTGTCCCAAATTGCTTTTCATAACGTGTGTCTGTGATACTCTTCAAAAAGTCACTTTCTGTGTCCCCAGTAGCTTCAGCCCAAATACTGGCACAGCCCTAAACGCTGAACGGATGTATGGACAAATACTAACACCATCTATTCCCTGACACAAGTGTTTTCATCCATGCACTCAAACCACCCGTGACATCACTAGCCCCGCCTTAAAATATCACCTCAGACCACTCTTTTTATCAGCTGGAACAACACCTGGCGCTGCTTATAATCTATCTCTGCCCCTCAATCCGGCTAATGATCCGGCTCTGAGAAAGCAAGAGATTAGCGTCGTCTCTCCTGTGCCGCGGGACCTGAAGGGTAATCCGTGCCGGATGGAGGCCTGGTGACTTAGCAGGGTTAGAGGTGAAAGCGCACAGATTAACTGACAATGAGTTTAGCTAACCGTCGATCCTAACGTCCAACTAATTGAAAACGTTGATGCAAAATAGAATTAGGTCGTGCAGAGCTCATCCGCCGACATCCAGCGTGTCTATAAACAGCTTGATGGATAAAATACGTTGTTTAAGCAAATATGAGCACAGCAGACGAGAGATTTTCAAACACCTGTTCTCAGGCAAATACAGAGGACAGTGGAGACGACTGTGCATTGCGGTCACAAATATTGCTTAAATATTTGCAAGGCTATAGTCATCATCTAACTAAATTAATCCAGCAGTCATCTCCCTTCAGAAAATTGAGAAATAATTGAATAAAAACTGCAGCGTGTGAATGAAAGATGTTTCAGTGTATTTTAAATAAGTTCTGTCTAATAACAACTGGCAGCTGCACAGATTTTAGTGGCCTGATTCATCGCTCGAAAATTGCTTTATAATTAAACATGCGGCGTAAAACTTACAGGGCTTTAATACAATTAAACTGACTCAGCTATCTTTAATATACTGTATGTCTGCCCTGATACCTGCCTGTGCTTCCCACACAGATGCAGAATCGCTATAAGTTATCTAATGCCATAAAAATCTAAACATTTTCATCAGTGTGAATGACTAGTAAGACATCACATTCAGTGTTTAATACCTCACAAAAGCCAATTCAGAACAATCCAGTTTCAATACGGTCATTTCCAGCCTTCATCATCCAAACCGTTTTATTGTATTATCTATCAGGCAGATGAGTTCTCCTCGACCCATTAGAAAGAGTTGGAAACAGGGGAAAGTGGTTCACACGGATAGCCGTGTTGCAGAGCACGGCTGGTCTCGCACGATCGAGAACGCAGCACTTGAAGTAATTGCCGGCTATTTTCACAATCAGTCTCCTCTTATCACCGTTCTTCACAGCCTGCATAGCCCACACATCCCTCAGCCCACACTGCTGCTGAGCTTCTATTCTAAAAACTATCAGCCCTCAGGCTGTAGCTGCCCCGACCGAGCCGAGCCGAGCCAGCGCCAATTCGCCACTCACTCCAACCAGCGATTGTCCTGCCTTCTGCCGACAGCTTTTCTCAGCCATTGTTTATTTCCTAAAAAGTCAAGATGAGCAATCAGTCTTCCAGATATTGAGGAGAAAAACAGAAGTCCTAATATCAGTTAGCTAAGCCTCAGTCATGCAAAAGCTAGTCTGAAATGTTTGTTTTGCTTAGCAGTGCTTATCTTTGTCTGTTTAGTTGTCTATAAAACATCCGTAAATCAGATAATGGCAAAATATTTCAGAAAATATTAGCAGCACACGGTGAATGCGTTTTTATTTTCTCACTAGGTAAACTTTCTCATTTTTACCCACTGTTTCTAATGGCTGATCTTAAACTGCACATGTCCAGCTCATATCTAAGATTAATCAAGACCCCTTACAACAAACAGACACATACCCAGATGTACACAGTCTTCACAGAAAACAAGTGCCCTAAAAAGGACACAGAAGTTACACAAGACTACAAGTGTTGCTTTTCCTTATTACCGCTGTTGCTCCAGGTTTGTACAATTATCCTCCCAGAGATCCATGCTGCAGAAAATTCCAGTACATCCGAGGAGTTTTCCATGTGGTAAGACGGAAGACTCTAAAGGTCAACTCTCTGGATACACAGAACCTAAATGCAGAAGTTGTAAAATAACATCTTTCACTGTTAATCACCACAGAGTTTCAATGCCATGAATATAAATGCACAATTAAATGCAAGACAGTCACAGTGGCTATAAGTCTATATACCTGCAGCCTAGAATCTCGAGGTGAAGGACGCATCTGAGTAACACAAAAATGGCTATATATTCTGTTGCATAACCCTGGTGGAAAATGCCTGTGCTGATATTGTTTACTCAAGATTACGTGCAGAATGGAGTCTTGGGTAGCAGATGAATTGGTCAGATACTTTTGTCAGGTGAAGTTAAGGGGCCATGTGGAGTGAACAACGGTGCTCCGGGTGTCTCAAACCCTGAGGATCTGTTCCAAGCGGCTAATTAGCAAAGCTTCTCCCAATCCCTTACGTTAATTACCAAAGACATATGGGAGGAGATTAGGTCATGCTTGGAGAACTGCTTAGCCCATGGAAGATTTATGCTGGACACGGATGTACAGTAAAGGTGGAAATATTAATATTCAAATGTGTTTTAAAGGGAACTCATCACAGATCCTCTAGCAGATAGTTAACCAGCTAACAATTGTAGGCTGTAAAAACATTTCCCAAATGTTTCCATTAAGTATCAAAATCATTTATAAAGTTATCAGTTATAAAGTTATTTATAAAGTTATCCAAGAACATTCAAAACTTAGATTTGAACAGTTTCTTAGACACTGTATTAATGCTACAGTAGTGCTGTAAATGTTTTTCAAACATTTTTAAATGCTCCACTAACTAATTAATAATATTTAATATATATAATAAAAATGATTCATAACGGTAAAATTTCACCAATGTTACTGCAATAACTTTGAGAGAACATTCTAAGAACGTTTCCCTGTTAGCTGTATAACACTATGCAGTCAATACAGTGCTCACCCAACTTTCACCAAAAAGTGTACACCCACTTCCTGTTTAATATGGGTGTTTTATCACCCCATCACCAGCAACACCTAATGTGCACAAAACGATTCGCTCGGCTGTAAGCAATCTTACATCTGTTAAAGTCTCGGTCCTTGCAGCAAGCATGTCCATCACAGCATGCCAAACATGGCAGCAAAGCAAGTGCAATAGAGAAGCTAAGGGCTGGAATTGAAAAAGAGAGAGAGAATTAACTGTCTGGCTGGCGCTTACTCATGCATAAATAACATGCTTGGATCTGTGTGAGAGGCAGAGAAGAGCGTGAGATATACTGACAGAAGAGCGCAAGAATTTGGAGAAAGATTGAGAGACACTGAATTGAGGAAAACATGTTTGCTGGTGGAAACACAACGGGGTGACCGACACGCCTCTGGCTCTGTTAGTACTGCAGGAATGGTGTTATGCTTTTATGAACTGGCTCCTGTTAGAGGAGGTTTATAGAAGTACGTTTGAAGTTTGTATGAAAGTTGCATGCTGGGAGAATATTTATGGATAACAGAGGTATTCGTTTAAATTAAAATTCCTAACCAAACAGACAAAGATTAAACCTGCCAAATACATCAAAACATTAAATTATTGTGGCATCATTGTTAATAAAAACGTCATATTCTTTCCATGCACAAAACAGTTCTGGTGAATTACTGTGGAGTTTCACAACAACATTTTTGCAGCTTCAATAAAGGTCTAAATGAAAGTTAGTTTCATAGTTCTGAATGTTTTATTTTATAGAGTGCAATCATCACATACTTCCAACCCTTGTTTCCAAACAATCTGACCCCTTTAAAAAGCAAAGAACTTTTTAAATTTCTCTGAAAAACAACAATGCCTCTTTTATTTTTAAATGGAACTGCATTTTCCTGCTCCTCTGCTTTTTTTAATCATCCCCTATTTATTTTTCAACTGAGCTTTTTGTCTAGCACACAAATCTAGCTCACCGGAGAGAAAACAACACAAACAACAGCAGTTATCTACAAACTGACCTGAATTAACTTGTGGAGGTGTAACACGATTTAACCAGGTGGACCGCTGCATTTTCAATTTATCCCTTTACTTCTCGTAATAAAATTTATTCTAGAAATAAAGTTTAGTCCAGCCACAAAATGTGTCAACAACGTCTGCTAGTACTACAGTAATCAAAAGCCATCTTCAAAATTTCATCCTATTTCCTTCCGATCATCTGATAGCAGTTTTTACAGAATTTAAATGTTGCTGAACCACAATTAGCCTATAAAACAGACAAACTGTGACTCTGCCGGGTTTATGTCACATAGTTCTTAGCCTCTGTAACAATCAATGTGTTTTTAAATGTCTTTGAAAGAGCTGCCTAGATGTGTGAGTGAATGTGGCCCATTGAAATTTCAGGATTATAAGATTTTAAAAAATAACATTTTAAATAACAGAACTGAGTGAATGCATCTCTGTAAAGCTATATTAGCTTTATCCTTAAAACCAAATATATCCTTATCCAAAATATTTAAAACAACCTATAAAGAAATACATTATAAACTAAACATATTACACATGTAAATATAATGTTAGCTAACAAAAAGACAATATTTCATCATTTTAAATGTTCTCCTCTACTTATTTTTTCTCATTATTACCTGAAGAAATAAACACAAGGATTCCAGCAAACCCGAAAAACAACCAGCCAGCTCCAACCTGCCAATAAACAGATGAATAATACACAACACATTTCAAACACAACGGGCAAAATTTGCATAAAGTAATGATGGCAAAGCTTAAAAAGCTCTTATATTCGTTCTCCATAAGCTAAATGAGAAAAAAGTAAAAACCACAGGAGAGAGAAAGATAAAGGAGAGAACGGCAGAGAATTAGATGCAACAAGGGCATTTTAAATGGAAGACAAAGTAATAAAGTGAGAGCAGCAAACTTGAAAGCTAGAACTGAAGGTCATTCAATAAAAGAGGCTGGTCCCCAATTACTACAATATCTCCTGTGGGACGGAGAAGCTTTTAGCCATAATTGATCTTTTGCTTATTCGTAAACAAAGGGAAAAAATAACAGTGAGTAATAAGCAGTCCTGTGGGGGGCAGTCATTGAAAGAATAAAGACACATGAAAAAAATATCGAGGACAAGAGGTCTGGAGAAAAAAATCTCTTAAGAGAGAAAGAGAGAGAAAGAGGACAGAAAGAGAGAGACTGTGTGTGTGTGAGAGAGAGAGACAGACACACACACAGACAGAAACAGGGAGATAGAGAGAGAGAAAAAAGGGGTGGCCTTGTACATAAAATGAACTACAGGGGCCTAGTTGGGGGGTATATAAATTTGTGCCATTTGTGTTTTTGTTTTTTTAAAGTAAGCACCAGCTGTAGTTTTTGTATACTCTGTTACTCTGAGCAGTACACAAAAGAAAAAACTGGTTCACTGTAAAGTCACGTGTGATAAAGTTTTTGTTTAGCATGCATTGTTTAGCATTAAAGCGCTGTGCCATCACAGGTAGGTGTGTGAAAGTGGATGTGTACTTAAGCCGGGCACGCTCTGTGTATTTCTTTCTGTCTGTATGTTTGGGAATGTTTGTCCAGTGCGTGTTTGGCAGCTGCGTGTAAATGGCCGGGTGCCAGAACGAATGGGGCGACCCAGAGGGAGGGCACCTAAGGAACACAGTCTGCCTCAGCTGGGAGAGGTTAAGGAGGTGGATGCGATGAAACGCTAACAAGATGACTTACAGAACGCAAAGGCTGTGCTTCCATTAGGCTGTGAGAAACAGAACGTTGGTTGCCAGGGAATTGTGTTGCTATGCAGTTGCAGGGGTTGTGAATTGGTTGTTATTGGGTGCAATAATATTCCTGATTATAGGTGATTATCATTTACATTTACACATTTGGGTGGTGATATTTACAGAAACTAACAGGTTACACATTTTATCAGCTTACGTGATCCCTAGCAATCGAACCCACAACCTTTGTGCTGCTAGCGCAATGCTCTACCAGTTGAGCTAAATAAAACATAATATTATAATTGAATAGAATTAAAAATAGAATTAGAAATAGAACAGAAATTGTATCACATTAGGATGGTGATATAAGTGCTGAATGTAATTGAAATCACAGATTTGCATTCTCACAACTGGAAACAGACGCACAGAGTGGCTTTAAAAAGGATTTTGACCGCGGATAAAAGATGAAAAGAAGGGACAAAAGAGAGAAAATGGGTGTGGCCGTATGATTAATAAACAGATGTACAGAGAGACAATTGGAGAGATAAAAATATAGAGCAGGGAGGGGGTAGACAGAGATTATGATTGATGTCATTGTTTTCCAGCTTTGGCCGGTATCAAGATGAAAATTGCGGACAGAAGGATTGCCCAAGGGAAGGAGGTCAGCAAAGCACACAGGGTTCAGAGGAACACTCGTCATCAGGACAACTCAAAGGACAGGGCAGCATGTCACAATCTAGTCTATAAGCTTGAATACACCAGTGATTCCATCCCAAATCCCACTGCAGGTGTTATCTATTGCTGCGGCATGTAGACAAAGGTGAGTCCCATTACTGCCCGTTGTTGGAGATAAAACGTTGTGCAGGTGTTTCAGAGCCACTGAGATCAGCTGCAACCCTGATAAAACTCAACCCAAACCCAAGCCAGTCAAGATTTCAATTTGCTGCTTGATCGTTTTTCTCTAAAGCTCATAAATTGAGCTTTAATAATTAAGGCCATTTTTCCACATTTCTGCCACACTAGATGAAAGTCTCTTCACATCCTAAAAACAATCCTTAGGTATAGCGGTCTAAACATTTATTTAGTTAGTTAGTTAGTTATCTTCTGTGAAAGGTGCAGGATTATACAGTGTTTATCCAATCACTATACACACGCACACACACACACACACACACGCACACACACACACACAAACAAAACAGGGTACATGAGCCACACTGATTAAAATTAGACTATAATAAAATTAGTTTATATCAATGTTAACATTTTAGAAAATAAACTGCATATATTTTCTGTTCTGTGTGGAAAAAGCATCAGCGGATCAGTACAGAGGAACATATCCAGAGCTATATGTACAGAGGAGTATGTGAGTGGAACAGAGATAGAAATCACTGCTGCTAAATTTAGCCTGGTCATACACTGCTGTATATGTGGGCTGACAATAGATGCTAAACAAGAGGTAGGGTTAAAGAAACAAAGTGGGGGGGGGGGGGGTGATACCCAGCTGTGGAATGTTACCCTATGTTTTCCTCCTGAGCATACAGATCAAACGCACCCTAGCGCACAAAGACGGGTACATTTTGGAAACTGGGTGGTGCGTGTGGGGGCACTGGGGCAAAAAGTCATGATGGCGGAGGATGCCAACACAAACTAAAGCAAAAGTGTTTGTCTGTCCTCCTTTGGGAAAAAAGGCTCTTACATAATATAATCTGCTTATGCAACGTACGCGAGACACCGCATCCTTTCCCGCTCTCCTCTCCTGCTCTCTGCCTCTCGCTCCTCTGAGAGATGACCTCCTCCGAACACGTCACACACGCATAAAAATACATACAAACAAAAGAATGACAGAAGAGCTCTGTGGGTCGCTCTAACACAAACATATACACGAACGGATAAACTATTCCATTCTCACAGACACCAGCCATCACATACCCAAACATGCATGCAAACGCGGTCACGGTTATCCAACACGCAAACCTTAAATGTTTTTGTCTGGGCTCCGATAAAATGCAAACTTGTGACACATTGTCCTGCAATGTTCCATCCTTTGTAAAACTGTACAGTACCACAGTAACCATGGTTTTCATTGTTGTGATCACAACAATTAGCCCCCACAGACATCTAAACAAAACATTAAAAAATGACAAGAGGGCTAACGCTGTTTAGAGGACACGTATTGATTTTACAATATTAACAATAACTGTATGATATTTTCTACACCTAAGACATAACCTAAACTCAACTTTAAACCGAAACACGATTCGGCCAATTTAAGAGCCCTGGAAATAGTGAGAACCACTTCAAATAAACTCACAAGTAGGTGAGCTTCAATATTTTTCACAGTTTTTATGAGAATGTTTGGAAAGTTCAAGGCAGGCTAGGCAATTTCTTCCAGCAACATTTTTTGTTATGTTGGTTAAAAGTCTTTTCACATCCAGATAACTATCCTACAGTAAAATGACCTAAATATACAAGGACAATAAAACGTTTATCCAATCATTGCATTCGGTCCGAACGTTACGATAGGATGTCCTACTTGCCTGCTTCTGTGTGTTGGCTTTGGAGAGCACTCTAATGATTCCTCTTCCAAAGCTAGTCTCTCTGAAACTGCCACATATTCAGTCCATCTTGGGTAAATAAACACACACACTTTGCTATTTTCTAAAATTACCTATTTCAAGAGATCAGGGGGTAATGCTACCGAAACATGAATATGCCTCTTCACGCCTACTAGCTCTTCATGTTTTCAAATCCTGTATCTCTCTTTCACACACAGAACAGCCCAATGCTCAGCTGAGGGCCGAGCCAGATGTGTGTATTTACGAGTGTGTGTGTGTTTATGGGAGCAGAGCTCAGAGACTGACGTGGGAACAGGGCAGAGAGGGATGCATCTCGTTCCCACACTGTGTGCACTAAACTACAGCAACCCGGGCAGCTTCAAAACCCGCACAGAGCGTGCGGATCAGGGCTGCATGCGCTCCATGCAAATATACATCACGGTGTGCTGAGCCAAACCTTAGACACATGCATCTCTGTATGTGTCTGTAAATCCCTCCTGTGTGTTCTGTGTTTTCACATGATACCACTGGTCCAAACAAGAGCGATCTGAAAGAATCCAACTCTCATATCCGGCTTTCTGTCGCTCCCGATTCCTGTCAGCACAAATGCAGGATTAATCGACTTGATCAGTTAAACACCTAAAAAAACATATACAGTTAAAAAGTCACATACATATTCATACATTTGAATATGTACATATTCAAATAAGCACATATAAATGTATATATACACAAGCAAAGTAGGACGTGCTATTATTGCATTTAGTCCAAATGCAATAACTAAACGAAGAGTTTAGTCCAGCAAATGAGGTATAAATGCATTTAGACCACTTAACTTAGTGATTGTTATCAGGATGTGAACAGACTTTCAACCAGCATAAGAAAATGAAAATGTTTCTGTAAAAGATCACCTACCCTGCCTTTAATGTTTATTTTAAGCATTATCCATGCATTATTTTAGTGCAAACTAATTTATTATGAATTTCTGCCAACCAGTTTTTACCGTAAATTTAAATTCAATAAAAACATGTACAAGGCTTGTACAATGCCGCCCAGAAACACCACAGTAACTGTGAGAGCCTCCGTGCTGAGCCAATTTATAATAACATCCAATTGTGTCTTTGTTTGTCCTGTTGATTATGGCCACAGCGTGAGGTCATCGCCGGGCCCTCTGTAACCATATCGACCCGAGATGACTGCAGCTGCCAGGCCGTCTGATTGGCTAACAAGTCATTGTCTCCGCTGTGCCGGCGAGATAAGTATCAAAACAAGGTAACAAGCGCATTGGCCAATGTGTGAAAAATCCGACGTGGAATTAAGTTTGTACCATCGGGACTATTGCGGACATGTGGTTTTTGATGTTAGCTGAAGGGAATAATTGTCTGTGTAATGAATTTTAAAGTGCCCAAATAATTTCAATGCTTTCCTGCTGGTTTCAATATGTGAAAGCTCCTCTTCAGTAGGTTTTTATAGCAACACAAGAGCTGCCAAGCAGGTACACACACACACACACACACTTCAAAACATTTAACCTGCCTGTTGTTATTCACTTATAGTCTTTGAAAAAGTGAGACTTATGTCTCACGCTGATGCTTATAAAACCATGTGTGGCCAGAATTACTGTAAATATGCCACAGTTTCCTATAAATCCCCTCCAACGTTAACATTTATTCCTTTGCTTGCATAAAAATGATAATGTTTACAGTCAGACACTTTATTAGAATAAATGGTGCTAAATTGATTTGTAGTAACTGCAGTTGAAAAAATCTGGCGCCCTGTCCAAACAAGCGCCATGTAAAAAGCTCATCCGTGCTAATCTGAGTTCTTCTCATGTAAATATGCTAACATCAACAGCGCTGTGTGATATAGCACTTGGACAATGTGAGGCAACATGCTGGCTAGCCCCACCCACAATGAAACCTAATTGGTCCATATCCAGTACTTCTTATGTGTTTTTCCCTATGTGGTGTCCCAAACTCTCTTGCTAACAAATACGTCTAAACCTGTTTCATCCTGTCTCTACATTAACCCCTACATAATTCACACAGTAAAATGCTTCAGAAACGCTTTATCCTCTTCACATTCTATGCCTTGAGAGTTTCATGCTGCTACGAAAATCTCTGTGAAACTGCCAGTATAAAATACAGCCCCAATTTCACTTGGTTCTGGCCAGGAACCATTTATTTTGCATGTTGGTCAGACAGCTTCTTCCTGTCTAAGCAACCAACCACAGTTTATTTGTTTTAAATGTGACATTTATGTGCATTAATACGATTTTATTCAATGTGATTCCAAGAACAAAGCAAAAAACATGTGTTTGTTTAGACCGTTCTGTTTATAAGCTACATGTCTTAAAATAATAAAACGTTTTCCACAGAAATGATCCTATGAACTTAGCAAAGTCTAAGTGATTCTAAGGAACGACTAGTTTGGATTTGCCATTGTAACAGCACAGGAACTTGTATACACTTTGATTCCCAGCAGGCTAATTGAAACGGATGTATTTTTAATACCAGAAGTTGTTTAAAGTCAGCCAATCAGATTCAAGCTTTCTGTTTTGAGAAGCTATTGCTATTTCTGTGGGCAACACGATTTGAATGCTAAGTGAAAGTCTATGGGTGGTCTGTCTGCGTGCCGTCTGAGGCTGAAACTATTACCAAGATAATTCGAGAGACTAAGAAGAACCGAGAGAGAGGGCAGGAATGTTACGCTTCCTCCTCCTTCCTGTTCTTGTCAAGTTCAAACATACTTTCCTGGCAAGGATACGTCTGCTGTATACAGACCATCAGGGCGCTATCAGCTAAGCTAAATATGGTCAGATGATTGACAGCCTAGTAATTGCCGGGTAGAGAAGCGTACACATTGTTTTAAAAGAAATTCCTCCTCCAGAAATAAGATGGAAGAGGAAAAAATAGATTTGTCTGCACTCAGGATAAGAACGCACATTGCTCCAGTCAAACCCCCTCTCTCTTTCTTTCACTTTTCACCCTTTCTTCACCTCGTTCTCTCTATTACGCACATATACCAGCTTGCTCGCACTCGCCCTGTCAGTTGCAGACACACACGGTGAGGTAATGAGGAGCACAGAGGTTTCTGCGGGAGACGCGCTTTCATCGGGGCTGCTGGGTAATGGTTACCATGGCAATGGGGGCACAGATGCTCCGGTTGGCCTAAATGAAACACAAAGAGCAAATTTATTCCAATCCAAACGTGTATCAACTCCTAATAAAGACCCTCCTGGTGAACAGATGACCTACAGTGGCCTTATGGATCAAAATCAATATTGAACTGATGCAATTTTAGCATTACCGCAAGTTACCGTAAATGCATTACACATGCAAATGATCGCACCTGTTACTCCAGTGATGGTGGATTTTGACAGCAGGAGTGTGTGGGATGTTGTTATAAGCGGTTACCTGCACTCCTTAAAATAATCCCTTGATGCCTCACTTTCTAGAACTCATCAGACAGCCAATCACAACCTGCTTCTCAGGTGTGAGGATCTGATGACTGATGGCCACAGAGGCTAAATTAAGTTCATAGTCGGGGTGTGAAATGGGTGAGAAACAGCTGCAAGGCATCAGAAAATGATCAAGACAGGACAAGGTATCAAGCATGGCAGAGCATATTTCTTGAATGAACATGAAGTCTTTGATTATTAGCATCTACACCTGCATAAAAGTCACCCAAGTACTGTCTATGTAAAATATTGAACCCCATAAAGGACTGAATTCAAATACTTCACAAAGGCAGCAACAGTTAGGGATCACAACACAAGCATACCCAAGTTAACAGGTCAACATGTTAGTGATTCAATTAAGCGTTAAACTTTTCCTAACTTATTGTTTATGTTTTATGTAATACATGGAATTTTGTACCCAGACATTTATGACAAAAAAAGACACATTGAAATAGTTTGGGGAATTGTTGTGGAGGGAAAAGCTTCTCTTTTAAACTCAAAGCTTGAGTTTAGAAACAGAATAACTGCTTTGGGGCTGAGTGACACAACGTTTAACAAAACCAATGACAGCTAAAATGGGAATAAAATGGGAAGATGGTGATCTAAAGGCCATTGGACAAGAAGTGACAGGATCTTTTCAACCCTGTTTAAAGGGAATTTTGGTGTGATGGCCAAGCAATTTTCAAAATCAACACCGTTCCCCAGTTCACGGATCATGTAACACGGAGGTTATGAATCTGGACTGACAACTGAAAGGTTTACAACTTACATGCTGGGTGATCCATTAACTTTGAGTCACATGTATCCTCTCACCACTGTGCCCTTGGGACAGACATTCAAGTGAAGGATGAAGCGCTAGGAAGACTGACCTTGGAATAAGTGAACTGTGAGTAACACTGGGAAAATTGTCTTGTGGGACACAAGTAAACAAGTGCCACATTAAATATGACACTTAACTTCCCTTTAAAAGCAAAGACCTTTTAAAGATGCTTGAATCACATACGGCAAACAACAGAGGTTGCGGATGACAACTCTGACAACGGCGTGACATTTATGTTAAGCGCAATAAAAAGATAACTTAATTTGACCACTCATACTGTAGGCTGTGCAATGCGTTGCTATAACGTTGAGGTCACGTTTGCACAATGTTATCGAAGCAAATGGGTTTATGCACATTAAGTCACGGTAATATTTGCATTGTCGTGCTTCAACGGTAAACTCTGCTGGCAAACTAAACAAACTTCCTTTCTGACTAAACAATGGGGAAGGTAAACACAACCGCTTACCCACACGCACACAACTGATTTTATTCTGGACACGCAAAAACAGCTCACACAGATGTTACTTCAGCTTTGTGTGCGTAAGTGTGTGTGAGGTAGCAGACAACCAGACAAAGGCGACACGTTCAAATCCAACCTCCAAGAACAAATGTTGACCTACTCTTGGCTCCTGCTCCAGGCACAATTTAGTACCGTGGGCTGAATCGCACTGAGGAGACATTACTGAGGAGTCTAGACGCAGTCACAGGACAGCTGGGTAACAGGGACAGGGCAGAGCCGAGATGAAAGGAAAGACTAGACAATAATCAGTGTTTTGGAAACCTACAGTGTGTAAGTAGTGCTTTCTTTAAAGGGACGGTTTGCCCAAAATGAAAATTCTTCATGTTACTCCAAACCTATATTGCTTCTAAGGAACACTAAAGAAGATGTTTTAAAGTACATTGGTAACCAAAAACAGTGGCAACTGTTGACACAAAACCACTCAAAATATCATAATACAACCAAAATATTTTCTTTTGTGTTCCGTAGAAGATAAAAGTCGTAAAAGTTTGGAAAGACATAAGGATGAGTAAACTGCAATTAAAAAACAAAAAGAAACCCCTTGACTTTCACTTATAAAATACAAGAACAGATCTGTGCACAACTCACCACTTTTTTTTATAAGTGAAGTGTTTTTTTCGACTAACACCACTGGTTTAACCCACATAAATGATTTTTAAAATGGTTTACTTACAGTCATCTCAGCTTAACCTAGAAGAAAGGGTTACAAAAGTGGGTTCAATTTAGATTGTATAACCAAAACATAAAAGTTAAAAGTGCTGCGAGGAGAATTTCTCGAACCATGTTAAACGACAGGCCAGCAGGAGAGTAACAGAGCGATGAGGCAGTGAAAAAACAAGACAGAGGAAAGAGGGATGGTGGGAGTTAGTGAGAACGAGAGAGAAGGTGAGAGAAAAGAGAGAGCGAATGGACAGGTGGGAGACGGCTCAATAAAACGAGGAAACAGGAAGGACACAGGAAAAGAGGACAGAGAGAAACAGCCGAGTGGAAATGGCAGATGGGGACATGGTGACAAGCGAATGCGTGATGAAAGATGATTGACAGGAGATCACAAGCTCACTTGAGCACTGAAAACACACACATTACAGAAACAGTTAAGAAAACTCCGGCCTCATTAACATGCCATTTCAACAGACTTTATTTCTTTCACAAAACGTACATAATACAATGAAAGTAAATGTTGGCCGAGGCTGTCAAACAAGCAACCCAAAAAATGCCCCAAAACTGCACCACAAAATGATCATAAAAGTGGGTTTTACGGTGTGCGTGCGTTGTCTCAGTCATATGACAGCTTTGTGAAAGGAACAGACTGGAGTTCATTAGTTCTTATTCACGGATTACTGGATTAGTCAGATTTGTGAACAAATAACTAAGGTTTTGTGAACCAAATTAACTGCTTCAAAAAAATAAAAGTAGCACTGTTTCAAATTCATGTTTCTCACACAAAGCTGTCATATGACATCAGAAGACTTCCTGTTGACTCTTATTAAGATTTTTGCTGCTTTATCTGTGACAGAGTTTTCGGATGCGGTGGATATGAAAGGGAATCTGAGAGGGGAGGGGGCACACGGACAGACGCTGGGGGGGCGGATGGGGGTGAAAGAGACAGTGCGTGTGCAGACACATTAAATGAGATAGTGACAGGCTGAGACTAAGATGGAGGGGAACGATTAGAGAGCAGGCGGACACAGAGAAATACTTCATAAATCAGCCTGCGCTGTGACTAAGTGTGACTGAAATGTTTATGATACGACAACATTATGGGAGACCCGGAGAGAGCGAGAGAGAGAGAGAGAGAGAGAGAGAGTCTATGGCAGAGAAAGGACAAAAACTGTGGGTGTTTAGCATTTAATATATTGGCATATACTAAAAAGTCATTTGTTAGTTAATTTTGGCCTCTATAAACAAGGTCATATTGTATAACCAAACACAATTCTAGCTCGCACATTTCAAACTTTTGTTAAAACATTCATATGCATGTACAGTTTATATTTGTCTATACACAAATTCACAGCGCTGAGTCACATGACAGACCGGGCTCATAATTATTCTGTGTGGTAACAGGTGGATCATTGCGGTTTGCAGAAGGCTCATATCTGAACCTGAAACTCCACACCGGATCCATCAGGAAGCGCCACGGTACCGCAGCCAACGTTACCACCTGCCCTACTTTCCACCCGGAGCTCTTCCGGCAATTCTACCCCTGCGTGGAGCCTCACAGCGAGCGCTTGACTGACAGCTGGGGTAACCATAGATACAAAGAGGATACTCTTTCAAAGACAGCATACACCGTGACTGACGTACTGGGTAACCATAGCAACACAGAGATGCAAGTAGGGGGTCTTATGCAAATACCTGAAAAATTAAGGATTCAGATTAGATGCCTGGTTAGTGGTTATTAGCGAGGCAAACATCACCATTACTGTTGCTCTGCCTTCGAGCAAGTGGGTAAGTGAGGGAGTCATTATTGGAATGTTTTTAAAGCTGATTTGAGATCAGCGGACTGCAGGTGAAAGGTGAAGCTGGTCTTGTTTATTTACAGGTCAGATTACTGGCACTGATCCAAAGACATTTCAGACCATCCAGGTCACAGATTTCCTCCAGTTACTTAACTGCCCCTCAACCGAGAAAGACTGGAAATAAGAAAAGGCCATTAAGACGCCCCAACAGCTGAGCTACAGAAATGCAATCATAACAAAGGCATATTTAAATGTTATCGGAATGACATCAACATTTGTATCAGATCACACATACATGGGCAGGAACACTGAAGATGTCTTTTGACACTGCAGCTGTGAAGACCAATGCAAAACTAGAGATTTCACAAACACACAAAATCTGCTGATGAACGTCTACATCATTTTTAACATCTGCTGAGACGGCATTATTTTACTACTGCTCAAAGCAAATAAAAAAGCGTTTCACACGTAATGTACTGTACACATAGATCGGCCATGTTGGCTGGGGGCTCCACAGCACTAACACTGATGGTAAAAGGAAAAAGAAGAAATTAATAGTTCCCAATAAACGTGAACGCCAGCAGCAAAGCAAAGCACTAAAAGACTTTTCTTCAGAGATCTTATTACAGCACTTAAACACCAATTACTTTAATTAGTTCCTGATTGCGTTTAACTCAGACCAAGGGCTGTTTGTGATGCATGTATATGTGTATGTGGTGGGGTGTGGATGTCGCTGTGTGTGCATCTATATGGGTGTTTGTTATGACATCTGTTACAGGGTGTCTGTTTTTGTCAAATCAGGGACAAAATCAGGGTTTTTTTCTAACCTGGGTTATCTTGGTTTGTTTTACATGATTCATACCTTAGCCTGGAACTTCAGCAAATCCTGGTGACTTCACGGTCAGTTTCTCTGAAAATCAATTCTGGAGGGCAAATATTGCCCCCTAAAAAAAACTCAATCTCACACTGCTCTATGGACCACATCATAAGTCTTCAAAGTCTGGGTTAAAAGGGGTGCTAACCTCTATTCAAAGTTACAAGTGTAAAACATTGCTTGACCCCGGGTTAAAAAAGATGTTAACCCTGGGTTAAGCACAATTTTAAAACTCTATCAGACTTCCAGGAGTTTAATGAAAATATAAGATATATAGGATATTAGGAATGACAGACTGTAGTCAAAACTTTGGATTGTCACAGGTTTCTTCCATCAATTTATCACGTATTTAAATAAAATAAATATATGGCTATATTTTGTCAGTAAATATTTATGCATTTAAAATAACAGACAGAAATGGGCATGTGTTTTGTCTAAGCTTCTGTTTTCCACCAAAACACAGCAGGAACAAATAGCAGAAGCTATTTCCTATCACCAGACTTCCTCCATGGCATTCAAATGATCTGATCTAGTGTTTTCCTTTGAAAATGACAACAACCCAATATCAACAATCTCTCAGACTACAAAGACATCAATGTGGCACCACTTAGTTGTGAAAGACGGGGAGATAGATGGACATCTGAGACAAAAGGCAAATAACTGTCTTGTTTAGAAATCAAGCGGTCTGCAGACAATATTTAAGGGTTTTAAATGAAAAAATCTGACTGAGTAACTTCGTTGGTGTTGGCAAACTGTCCGTCTTTTTATTTGTCTTCATCTTCCGCACAGTGTCTGTATCCTCTCCAGTTTATCTGCTTAATCTCTGCCTGTCCGTCTGTCAGGCCTGATTGGTTTGTTTTCTTGGCTATTTTTTGTCTATACATATTAAACACACATTTGGAATCCCAGCTTGGCAAACTCTAATCTGATTGGCTTTATGCAACTTATTTTACTTGTGGCATCGAGTGGCAAGTTATATTACTATTAACGATTAAAACTTTATATTCCTTACTTTCTACATTTTGTTTCCCAGTGTTGCTTGTACAATTGTTCACAGAAACTGCTGCCTTTTATTTTAATTCAAGTACATGAGGTAAACTTCACTACAGCAAATAAACTCACCCTTAAATGGGACATGAAATCACAACAATTCATTTCACACTGAAATGTGAACCAGACTTTTTGCAATATAGTCAGGCTAGTTAGGTCTGGCTACACCAAACTAACACCAATAAATGACTCTAGAGGGAACAGATAAAGACAGACAAAAAATCCCAGCAGAAGATGGAGACAGAAAGAAAGAGATAAAAAGAGATAAGTCTATGTTTTTGGCAACAGTAATTTGTAACGTGTTGAACAGCAGTTTTCATACGAGTGTTTTTGGACAGCAGAGAGCATGCAGGGATTGAGATAAGACTATTGAGACAGAGCCCAGACAGCAAGTCTCGAAAACTGAGACAGAAAATGCCAAAAAAGCCAATATTTCCCATTTATTACTATGGAAACTGCCCAACCTGGCTCTTTTAAGAGTCAAAGATCATGGGGTCATTGGCACATTTAATCTCTGTGAGGCAGAGAGAGAGAGAGAGAGATGTGAAAGTTAATGAATGAATGTCAGCCAAAAAGAAAAGAAAAAGAAGAACAAGTGATGGAAAAATGAGGGCAGAACAACTAAAAACTGCCAGTTCAAAGCTCATGCCAAAATCAGACATGCATGAGAATCGTGGCATTATGGTTAATCAGATATAATAGTCAACACAGTTTTGTTTTGGATACAAGGACTGATTTATAACAGGGTTTCTACTGAGGTTTTGAACTGGAAGAGTTTGGAAGGAGATGGAAAGCATTAGGGACAGCGAGATGCATACAGTGAGTGTGATGACAACAGCCTTTCAGTATTCAAGCACAAGTGGTTGCACTTTCCTCTACCCATATTTTCCATCTGTTGCGCTGTCACCCAATTATTTTATCAGTTCCCTCAGCGAAGACAATACCTAGCTTCACACGCACAAATAAACAACAAACCAAATAAATAGCTTTAGACGGCCGTTTAAACCAATACCCTGTTCTCTCCATCTGGAAGCATTAAGCGATATTAACAGCATCTGTGGCCTCGTCGATTACCACAGAAAAACTGTCATTTCAGTTCAGTCAAACAAACACATTTTTAGGATAAATTTTTGGTGGTGGCCGAGGGCACGTCACAGGTGTTTTCAGCCCGCAGTATCGCTTCAGGCACCCAAGTCTTCCTCTGCCCCCCTTCCTCTTGTCAGCTCCAACAGTTTGAGTGGATGAGGAGACGATTAGAAGTTTAATCCTGTTACCGACACTGCCGTCCAGTAATCGCGTCTCTTTACACGACTCCTTTTCACCACCTAAACAGGCTGTCAGAAGACCAGCAGCCCACTTTTATCTGCATGAGGAGGAATGACAGTAAAGATTTAAAGAAGGAACTCTGTGTTTGTGTGTGGAGAATCTCTTTGTCTGATTTCATTCACAGGAAGAGGACTGTTTGGGTGATGGAGCGCAGATGGCCAAAACCCTACGTGTTCCCTGTAATTCCTCCAAAGCGGAATTTCACGTTCCCTCAGAGATTTGCAAGAGACCGCGCCAGGCTGTGCGAGAGAGGCGAGAACATGAGCGTGTGTTTGGTAGACCTCAGCTGACACAGTTGTGACCACACCCCAGACTACAAACCCACTTTCTGCATGTCAATGAACACTGAGGTGGATTGTCTCGGGCCTAGCGGTTGCCATGGAAGCCCAATGGCGCGCCAGTGATTTCCATGGCAAGCTGGAATGAAATCGTCGCAATCCAAATCCAAATCCAAATCCACATTCTTTCTGGCTTTTATAATCTTGCACACAACCCCACTTTAACTTGCACAAAGTCTGTACAATCACAATCAGGTTAATAGTAACAAACACGGTTTATTGGATTTTTGCTGCCATGTTTTCATTGCCATTACACAGAATGTTTGATATTTATTTTGCTGACTGTGTATTGTTTTCAGTTAACAGTTTGCAGTAAATATCTTTAAAGTACATTGAATTCTGTCTTCCCACCTATTAGAAACATCTGTTAAAGTTTTAGCTTAGATCAGCCATTACATTTACTCTTATTAACTTAATTCTTATCTCTATATTTATTACTTCTATATTATTTCATGACTCCCTGACATATTTGCATATATTTACATTTTATACAGAAGGCGTTCTTCTATAAAGCATTCAACCAATCATTGCATTTGGAAATTGCCAACCTTTAAAACATTCTCACCAATGTATTCAACACTTGCCTCATATCAGGATGATATTACTGGTACGCTAATGCTACTGATGGCACAAACTTGATGAGCATGTAGTCCAATATGGAGAAAATTTGTCTCCAGCACCACATTTGCCTTCTGGGTCTAGCTGTACCCGGCACAGCGAGCCCAGTGACGGCTGGAAAACGTCTTTGACAAATTACAGACAACAGAATTGCGTAAATTTTACCATGATGGGGCAAGAACTTTATCCAAGGTGTAACTTCACACAACAACGTAAAGAACTTGAGATGTTTGTCCTTTTCAAGTCATCTCAACTCACATTTATTTATCATCTTTTTCACAAGTTTGTGAATGCGTGTCTGTATGTGTCTAATGCTACACAAACATCCCTCACGATCTCAGACCACGTCCCTCTGGGCTTTGATGTGGCAGGGGAGCAGCTCCATTTTGGCTGATCTCAGATCAGCTGGCCACATGTAGAACTCCACCCTGAACTAAACCATGTGCTCCGGTAACAAGCCCAAATCTCTCAAGCATGTATTTTAACACCCCTCCCCACAGTGAAGTAACTTCTGTTTAGTTATACTGTACTTCCTGGCTCCACCCAAGCTTGAAATGCTTTGAGTCACTGCTGCTCTGAAATGTACAGTATCCATATCCTTCTCACTGTCATCATTTTGTCCCTGAAATGCACTTTTTAAACAAAGATGTAAACATTACAGTAAAGTGCAGTTAGCGGAAGCGCTTCCGAAGAAGGTGTTTGTAAGTTAGCGTGCATCAGACAAGCCCAACATCAGATGTGGGTAAAGTGTTACTAAACAGGAAGTTATAGGCAGAAACTCTCTCTGAAATCTCTCCTCCCTGCTTCAATTCTCACTCACTTTCTCTTTATCTGGTTCTAACTTTGCATTCAGTCCGTCTCCACATTAACAGGAAATGATAACTGTGAAAAGCTACTTCAACCATCAAACACTGATGCAACAAACAACAACGACAGAAAAAAAATGAGTATTAGCATCTGAAAGGTTGAAATATGATGTTCTGAAATGTATAACAGTTCTCAGCGTTTTAATAAAAAAGCAATTCACCCTGAAACACAGTTTGGCCCCGGTTTGCCTTCACATGCCTTGACTCACACAGAGTTGCAAAACAAAGCAAAATTGCTGTCCAGTTTTCAGCTGGCACTGAATAGCGAGTTAAGAAAAGGAAATGTCAAGAAAAATGATGTTAATGAGACAAAAGTTGTTTGGATGCGAGCAGACCTGAGGTACCGGGAAACAGAGGCACTTTCTCTGAACAGGCACAGGAAGAGGGCTATGAAAATGTCAAAATTTGCATCAACTCATAAAGGAATGTGTACGCTTCCCCTGACACGCAGACAGTCATAAAATATCTTTAGTGGTAGCCATACACATCTATATTTCCATGCAGATACACAGACTTGGACCGTACAGCCATAAAACAACATTTAACGCAGACATATACAACCTGACAGCTATTTTAATGTATTAGTGTTGTTTAATTAATTGTGAAAACAAATAATGAATGCAATTCAACAAGAATTGATCCCATATGAACAAGTCAACATAGTTCAGATTGACAAACTTAATTACAAATTAGATTGCTGTGGACTTTAGGCTAGCAAAGGGCTTACATTTGAAAAGGTAAAAGTCAAATAACAATATCATGACATCTGAAGCCATTTTTGTCTCCCACAATAATGTAATGGCTTTAATTTCTACTTATTTTGGGCAATTTCTAAGTAAGAACATTTCAATTCAAATGGTTGCTGGCAACCCCAATAAACACAAACACACACACACAAACACACACACAAACACACACACGCACACACACACACAGATCAGTACGTCAGTCATATGGGAAGGATAACATCATTTAACGAATTGTGGCACCAGTAACAAGATGACACTGGAGGACAGAGACCCCAGTCTGCCTGCAGAACACCGGCAAACACACACAGAGGTTCAGAACAAAGCCAGTCACCCAGTGTCATAGCAGCTCCATTATCTTTGTTCTTGACCAGAAGCCAGTGACTCTTTCTAAACAATCGTTCCAGAACAGAGCCCAGCGCCTCAGAATAACATTTACTTTCAAAGAGACAGTTTAAAACTTGGCAAATTACTAAATCCGCAAACAAAAATATTTAATGGATCACAGGAGAAGCCTGAGGGTTCCTTCGCTGCAGCGGTTAATCGCACGATAAAAATCTGATCTTGAGTTCTGTTTGACAAAAACTACATTTGTTGATTGATGTTTGTTATTTTTGTACATGAAACATAAACATTAATGAATGAGCCAGAACTGAGTGGCTGCTGCCACACAAAACACACACCAGATAGACGCCGCTCACAATTCATTCCAATAAAGTTTGGCAGTATTTTTAATAAACACATTTAATAAATCACAAACATTTCATCTACTTCCTTTATTGAATTAAACCGGCATATTTGCTCCTGTCTCTTCCACCATTTTGGATCATTGCTTATTGCAATGCATTGTGGGATTGCCTTCTCTGGATAGTCGTGACTCGGCTGTAGACTTGGATTAAAACAAGGTATACGAAACAAATTAAGATGCCTACTGCCTTGCAGCTTCATCTTTGATGCCCTCAAATGCTGCCTGTGTAGGCAGCTGGCTAGGTATTGGCACGGAGTTATTGTGCATGTTAGCATAAGACCGTAAGGCGGGAACAGAGACAGCAAAAGATAAATGGGGGAAAAGGGAGTAAAAGGACAGAGACCGGCAGAAAATGGCAGCTCCAAAAGAACAGGAAACGAGAAAATATCTTGAATTACGGCAAATGGGGGGAAATGAGAGGGAGAGATTTTGTGGAACACTGTAATGGATACACAACAGTGAGCTGAGGTCAGACAGCACTGATTAAATGGAAAGTGCTGGGGAGACTGAAAAACACGAACGCTACAGCAAGGTGTTCCCTAGGACTCAGTACTTGAGCTCCCTGTTTCTGTTATTCTGCACAACCTTAAACCAAAACGAGAAACAGATCTACTGGGACTGGCTCATTTCCTCACCTTCCCATTTTCCTTGACAGTCACTGACAATCACCCAGATTGCTTACTGAGCGCCTCACTAAGACACTGGCAATAACCTCGAACCCTTAACTATGCTAGCAGCCCAAGAGGAGATACGCAGTTGATTAATCTTGTAACCTGGTCACTCCTTCACCAAGGACAGTCCAAACACAAATCAACCCTATTTTGACAATCATCTCTATTCTGAGCATAAAATATCACACTTATCTAGACAAACACCCTGTCTATACACCCTGTGCATGACCGCAGCTGTCCATTTACAGTGTCTCTCAAAGTCAAGGGCATGAAGACAGTACAGTACAGCTGTCAGGAAGGGTTCATGTCACTGAATGCTCACAACTATATTTGCATATCAGGCTCACGTGTGCTCCTGTACATGCACTGATGCACACAGGATGCTGTACTGCCAACACCAGGCAAGCAACAAGTTTTCAGGTCTGTATTAAATGGGTGAAAGTTCTCAGTTCTGCATCAAAACAAACACTGATGCACTCTGGCTGACGGCAGGGAACATTACTCACAATCTGGAACAAACAGAACCAAGATCTCAGACTCGGTCACATGAGTGCCGCCCCAACGACACCGCCTGTCACTGACATCATCATCACTGCCATCTGTCAATCAGCTTCCTAAACTTCCTACAAGTTTCACTGCATTATAATGCACAACCTATTCAAAATATATTACATTGCTATTCATCAAAACATTCACACAGTTTAAATACATTCAAAATGTGATTGTTTTTTTAATGAATAATTTAGTTAGCAGACAACAATATACAGCAGCTAGTACACACCGGTAAAGCTACAATAAGATGCTAAACGCTGTTAGTGAAAAGTGGCCAAAAACAGGCAACATTTTCTTTCACACTGTTGCATAAGTCACTGCCACATATTCAGGTGCAAATAGTCTATATTAGCGGTCCTTATTAGCACAGAATCTGCTTCCAGGTGTTGAGCCAACATGGGCCTCTCAGCTAAAGACCCCTGACAGTCGGAGACCCCAGAACACTGGCCCCATTGACCTGGCCGGCAACCTGTCCTTGGCATCAATGCAACAAACAAAACTGAAGATAATGGGCTGACTGCAAAACACTGAGGCAGGTTTTTACTGCATTACTCAATAACGCTCAATCAATGATTATCTAAGACATTAGTAGCCTAAGGACCCTGAGGGGGATTCGCTCAAGAATTCATGTGAAGTTTTTAATGTTATGTTGTCTTTGAAATAAAAAATGCCCTTTACGTCACCAGTTGATGGTCATTGATGTTGTTTATACTGAAATTGCTGGAGTTGTTTCAGGTAAACATTTAGTCCATTGCCTTACAATTTTAATTTAAATACCATAACCATTATTGTGGAAAATGGCCTCTGGCTGCTTTCGTTTTGCTTTGTACAGGGTCATCTAAAAGAAGGAGATCAGATGACTACGGTTTGGTTACCTGATATCTGATGACTAGTAATCACTAACCTCAGTCATACTGACAAATAAATGTACATTTTCGTAATCTACCTAAAGTACAAGACGTCGCTTTAACCGCATCTCCAGGATATTGCAGAAACACACCATGTAAAATCATCATGCTCTTGCATGCAACAGGTTAAGTCAATTACTTGTAAAGATACTGTGAAAATGTCAAGATTTAATCATTTTGTCACACCCACAAACTGCCATTATCACCACCAGCCCACATATCCAATCTGTCTGTCCGGTGTTGCTCCTGGTCTACAGGTTTTTGCATAAGGAATTAATCACATACCATGAGAATATGCAACACTGGGCAAGATAACAAGAGTTGATCTGCTATTTAACCAGAAATGTACGTGTTTGAACTTATTCACTATTAGCCACTGAAGAATGAAACTGAAAGAACCACTGAAAAAATGTTAGATTTCTGACTGATAACCAGGGTGGTTCAGTCAAAGGTTAAATATCTGAGCTGGGCTTTAGTTTCCAACATGACTGGAGATGATCTGATCTGAACTTAACCAGTAACCCTGTGTGTCTTGATCACAGATTAACCTGTAATAGCTGAAAACACCAAACTTCACAACTGCAACTTCCAAGCGCACGACGACTTTTCCGCCGTTACCTTAATGATGCTGCTTCTCCGCGGCGCCGATTTCACCGACTCCAGGATAGCCGCCTCATCGCGCTCCACCAGCGGCACGGCGACCCCGCTCCGCCGGCCCGATCGAACCGCTCTGGGTGGGATAAAGTCCGGAGCTCCGTCGCTGCACACCCCGTCCTCGTACGAATCCGACATGTCTGGGGTTAGTTGGTTACGAACTGGAAACAATTGTGCTCTTATAAAGTCTGCGAATTGGATGCGAGACTAAGAAACATCCACATATAATTCTTTCCGTGCGTACTTGGATAGCTCCGGTGGTCCAATTGAACTTAAAAGCGCAGACTGTGCGTCATGTTACGAACAAACACCGCTCCGTTAGACGAGTCCTTGTCGTCCATCCTACATCTACCTTTGCCAGTCAAACGCCTCGAACCCTACAGATATGAAATGGCATAAAACAACTAACCCGTGAATCATTCTCTTGCGCAAGAGGACACTTGCATCACCGCGCAACAAGTTAACCAGCGGCTCCAAACTTCTACCCCAGTCCGGTGCGCGTCAAAACAATCTGCCTGACATGTGCAAAAGCGCACATTTGTTTACAGGTATGCGGGAGAGGAAAGGGACTGTGGGTAACGAGACACTAACAACCACCACAAAACGTGCGTATTCAGTTCCCCGGTCATCCGTTTCAGCAGTAAACGCCGCAGTATTGACTGAAGTCGGTGCTCACCTCATCTTACTTGTGCGCTGGTTTGGAAACTCGGTTGGGTTTGTCAAGAGTAAAGCGACGCCAGAGACACTGGCACTACCTCTTAGAGCCGCTAAACCCTCCCCTCACGGGTTTTAAGATTTTGATGGACGTGTTTTGTGACCAATCAGATGCTCTCACATTTCCATAAACTCCAGTCTCTCGTCTTTCAGAGAGGAGGAGCCATGCGTATGGAAGTCAGGAATGTTACTCGTTTGAGTTGACCAGATGTTTGGGGGAAAGATCCTGGGTTTGACTTTTCCACAGTGTGTGGGACAGACAAATGGGGATAATCAGATAATAATGACAATTAGGTGTTATGTCTCAAAAGTGTATTTTTATACACAGCGCCTAAAGTCTTTAAATAATTGGTCCCCCATATGCTGGTTATTGTGCATATTTATATTGTCAGTTACATGGCATGTTGAGTTAACGTGTCTTGTTGTTTTAAGCACAATTGAAATGTCAGGATGTTTATTAAAGATGATCTATTGGAATGCATACGTCACAACATATGTCATGCAAGATATAAGTAACAAAATGTTCAAATATAAATAACAAAATGTTAAGATACTTATAAGATATAAGTAACAAAATGTTCAAAACAACAGAATGATGAATTTTTATAAATTGCTATTGTCAGGCCCGACCGACACACATGAAGTGTTTTTAAAGGCCTTTGTAGCAGCCAGAACACATTTTGCTATATTAATATTTTGCACAGCCAGTTTTAAACAGCCAGCCAGCCCTAACCCAGACCTTAAACAGTGAATGTGTTCTTATACACTATCTGGATGGCTTGAATGTGTACAGAACATATTATAAAGGCATGTGAAGACATTTTGTAAAACTCACACAAAATGATCATTGGTAAAAAGTCTCTCATCATGAGCCAGAGAGCGAGAGGCTGTTCAAGATAGAGACCCTCTGTGAAATACAGACAGACCCCGAGGGTCATTAACGCTCCTTTTCCAACTCTAACACCTCGCTGCAGATTTTCCCATAAGGTCACGTTGTCATGGTTAAACTGAGCTCTTTCTATGAGAAAGACGCTGTTGAGATACAGGGAAGGTTTTGATCGCTCTCTTTAGCCAAAAGTAGATGCCTGGTGTAAGATGTTGAGTGTGTGTGTCTGAGATATTATATTTAGAGACACAGAGGTCTGAGAAATGTGGTGTTTTATAGATCTGCTGCCTAGATTTCATAACTTTGTATGTTTCATAACACACTTGCGTATGTGTTAAATATATGGTCCACTTGTATTTTTGAATGCAGTTATTAAATATTTGAAAATCATAATTTAATACATAGATTGTTGAATCATAAGATCTTCCCACTATGCAAAACATTTATTTTGTGAGAGTATCTCTGATAATAATGTCAACGTTACACTATCAGTTCAACTTTAAACATAAAATAACCTCATGATACATAGATGCATCTTGTACAAATGACGTCCCCTATAGTGACTCTTAACTATGTAATAAAATTAGCAACAGCGCCCTCATGCGGCAGATGTGAGTGACTACAAACATGTAAAGCGACTCGAGCACTATTTTGTAATGCCAGACATTTCACACTTGTCTGTATATAAAACAATATAAAGTTTATTCTTATGAAAATGTGTTTGTTTATCACAAAATACATAGTGCTAGTTTTATTGTTTATGCTTTTTCCCTATATAGAGAAAACTACAGTATATGAGTGTGTAAGTATATAAATATATGGTTAATATATTGTGTTCAATGACAGAACATGTTTTTCCCAGCAGTCCATGCTGTGAGAGTTACAGGTGTGTCAGGGTTGTTCTTATCTCTGTGTCCTTCACTCCTCAGCCCTCATTATTTGCTCCCTGTTTAGTAAAGATTAATATAACAACAGGTCCGGGGAATATTAGTGACTTTGAAATGCCTCACTGTTATTTCCAAAACAGTCAGAATCAAAGTGTGAATGTTTTGCAAACGTTGGCAAACGTTCTCCAAAAGTTCACTTAAAGTTATCAGAGCGTTATTGCAGTGGACCATTATATATTAATAATATATAAAAGGCTACAAAATGGAATATATTAAATAATATATAAAGCCTGTATTTAATTCTTTGACACACTGACAATAAACCTTCTGGGAAAATAACATCTGTGACTATATTAGAATCTGAAACAAATGGATGAAACTACAAATACATTTTTATTATATTATTTTAACAGGCGTTACTCTCACTGCTTTTATTCTGGATCTACATTGTAAGATTATATTTAAGATCTTATATAAAATAATAAACAGAAAAGTAAAATAGTACTTGAAGTTAGTTCACTATTCTTATCACTAGATGGCGCTACGTTACAAATATGGACCATATAGTCTATAGTCTGTAGGTTTTAAATTAAGTTTATCAGTTTACAGGGCACATGTTTTTAACTATCAGTTACACAGTCTTGTACTGTATTTATTTGTTTTCCTTACTTTTACTTGTCAGAAGCTCATTGGAAAGTATCTTCCGATGTATTCCAGTTATCATCTAATTTGTACAAGAACGTACAAATCCTACATTACTACATTAAAAGGTGTCAGTATCAGGAATACTGAGGGTCAGAATTAGAAGGATTTTGTTAGAACGATTGTCAAAAGTTAAACTTCATTCTCATCAGAGATGATCTCAAAGGAGCTCAGGAATAGTTTGTGAGGATTATGTGTCAGTGAGTAAATGATGTAGGCCAGTTTAATCTCAGAGGAACAGAGGTGGGATTAGAGCATGGAGTGATTTGTATGGGATGGGAAAGCCTGTATTCATTTTGGAATGAAAGACTCTGTTCCGAATGTGAATCTGAACTGCATATCAGGAGAACTAAACAAACTGATGCGTTTTTATATTTCCAGGATAGACGGATATGTGTCAGTCAAAATATGGACGCTTGGTGACACACTGTATTTGTTTCCTTCCTACACTGCTTGTTTAAAAAAGGCTTGAATTTCCTTCCCAGTGTCCTCTGGGTGTGACCTCAGTATGACAGTGGTTTCCGGTCTGGGACCAGACGTGTTTATTTCTATATAAGTTATTTCTGATCATTGGACTAAAAGGCACATGGGCAGACCAATGTGTGACACACTCTCGAGATTCAGTTATTTTTGGTATGAATGAAATTCGCAAAGACGTCACATTTTAAACCGACAGGCCAAAGTATGAGGCTAACGTTTTATAAAAGTTCTCTCAAAGTTATCAAAAACAGTTCTTGCAGTAATGATAGTAGATCCTTTTAGTGTTATATATCATACATTTCACAAATGTTATTTTTAAAGCGTTAGCTCAACGTTTCACATAAGTCACAGAATTAGAAATGTTTAACTGTATTGTTAAACTTAACATTAAATGTATTGTATTATAACCAAGCACTAATGTTAATTCAATGAACGTTAGATAACGTTAGATCTACAATAATGTTAGAGAAATGTTCTTAAAACCTAAATGTATTAACTGAGAAATATTCTCCATGTTAATTTTCCTCTTAATTCCTTAATGCATTAGTCACATATATTGTAGGACAACCACAGTCATGCAATTTAAAAAGAATTACAGGAAATGTAACACAAAGATGTTTTCGAAGGATTAATTCTGAGTACTATGGAAACTAATCCCTAAACATAACTATTGTGCAGTGAACAGCAACTGTGCACTCCACAGAAAACACAGAAATGAGGTACTTTTAAATATGCATTGTTGAACGAATGCTGCTCTGCGGCTTGTTAATGTGACGTGTTGTTCTGTGCAGTTGAGAGAGTCGGCAGGTGGGCATTGTTTTCAGCTGTGAGGCTGACAGGTGGTACAGTAGTAAGCCAGTTCACCAGTTTCATGTTTTGTTTTTTTAGTTCCGTTTTTGCCTGGTTCAGCCTGACTCACACACAACAGAGTTTAAAAATAGACTCGCATAATACACAAGTTAAGAGATTTGAGTCGTGTCTCTCAGCTTTCCTCTTCTCCCCCCATTTAGAAGCTTCCTTCCTTCCTTTTAACTCTTTTGCCCTGTGAAAACTGCAAACAGTTGCAAACACATTTTGTTTTTTGATGTGTGTGAGATAACATGATTCCTTTAGGTAAACCTTGGCACAGCCATGCAGTGTGTGTGTTTGTGCTTCAATCGGTTGCTGCTCTCAACACATGTAAACAAGATCCAGATGCTATCATAACTTTTGGCCTTTAATGGACCCTGAACGTTATATTACTGCCAACACACATTAAGGGCAACATATGGCAGTCCCACAAGTCTCTCGACTTTAAACAGTGAGATAAAATGACCACATCTTTAAAAGCCACAAACATGACATACTAAAAACTGTCTGCTTAATTTGTTTCTAGTTTATAGGAGATAGAATTTAAAAACTTTAATTATATGTATGTTACTGTATATACGTGTAGCATACAGCATGCATAATGTTTTCTAGTCGACTGTTTCCTCAAAGTGGAAGTGGAAAATAAATTTAGCTCACCGCCTAGTTTGAACAGATGTTTTTAGTGCAAGCCTTCAGTTAAAGTGGTTTCAAGGCACAATTACGCAAGAAACTTTATAGAATTTCCATGCTTTACATTGTCAAAGAGCCAGAAATGGCCTAAATGCCTGTCTTCTCTCTATTGCAAATTTATGTGCAAATCTCTAAGTGTTATTGCAGACACAGAGGAATCAAAAATACTGTTCTAGTTACTGGCCTCATGCAAAACAGAGTAAAGTTTATATTTATACTTATAGAATTATTTACTTAAGAGTTTAATGGTAAACAATTTTCCTATGTAAACTAATTTTACAACACCACAGTCTTCATATGCCCCTCCCACCATACATTATTATGCAGACCACGCCCAAACCACGCCCATAACGCGTGGTCCTGGGCCTCCGTGGCCACGCCCTCTCATTAATTTCAACAAGCTTACAGACCGAGACAACTTTTCCTTTCTTACTTCGCGGTTGTTTGGGGAATCGGGATGTGATGTAGTTTTCCTAAAGGGATTTTTAAGGGAACAATCCGAGTCTATTTACCCCAGAACAACTTCAGGACGTTTTTGTCCTTTCATCCGCAGCAGGACCTTGTGATCTTTCTGTTAGTCCTAATCTGGTTTTCTTAAAAGGATCCGACAGGAGATCGTCTGTCTTTGCTTTGGTGCCACTTCCCAGAGGATTAACTTGTTGGAATATGGAGCAAACCCATTAGGCACGGGAGCGGGAATCCTGTGTGTGTGTGGCTGAGTGGGACGCCCCGTGCCTGGCCCGAGTTGTGCTGGAGGTCCCGTTATAATGGGATGCGGACTGAGGAAACTGGAGGACCCGGAGGACAGCAGTCCGGGAAAAATATACTCCACTTTAAAGAGACCGCAAGTCGAGACCAAAACGGACTCTGCGTACGAGTACGTGCTGCTGGACTTCAGTCTGGAAGGTACGGATCAGCACATGAAAGTTTCGGTGTGATCGTGTAACAAAACAGCTACCGATGTTATCGCAAATACAGCAGAAGTGTGATATGCACCGTTTACAGTGTCCCATATTACACGTGGCTACTTTATAAAAGTAAATATTGTATATTTATATTGGGAGAAGAACTTGGGTAAATCTTCCCAAGAACTTGGGCGTCTTGGGCGTCTCAAATCTCAGTCACCTCCCTAACTAGACAGCATTTCCACCGCATGCATGTTACGCCCTAAACGTAAGCATGCTCTTTTAGGTTATACAGTAATGCCTGGGTAGTCATTTCAGTGCCTTTAAGAGCAACTGAATCCAGGTTTTCCACCTTAAAGATAATGACTGTCTGGGAATTGTGAATCCTGGCACGAGTGCGTAAAAGCTTTATGCGGTTTTACCCAGCAACAGCACGGAGCGCCGTCGCACGTGGAAATAGGTCAGCAAGGTTTTTTCCTCTCCACTGGGGCTTGGATGGTGTCTCAGACTCACATGTCATTCATGCTCAAACCCATATGAATTTCCCATCAGCCTCCTGGCTGGTTAAACAGTTTTCCTGCTTGGAAGTATGTATTGTGTACCGCCTGAATACAGTTGTTTGGAAAAGTATAGTAGAGTATAGTTTAGCAAAGTGTATAATATGAGAATGAACTGTATAGTACAGTATATGTATAGGGAACTTGTATTGTATATGTAGTATTGTATACAAATATTGTATAGGAAACAAACTTGTCTTTTCGTACGACACTCTGTATAAAGTGTGAGATGTGTGGAGATGGGATAAGATGGGATAAGATGTTGATATGTGGGGTGTGCAGGTAGATCTTGGAATGTGAAGCATTTTTACGGTGTTGTATGTCTTCACTTGCCGAGACTTCAAACCCGTCACTGTGATTTAAAGCTCCACATCATTTCTGCTGGAATCTGAGCTTGATGTTTGTAGTTTAAAGTGATGGCAACTGGTCACAAAAGTAAACACATGCCTCAATAATGGCACAAGACTCAACTTAAGTCAGGTGCTGTATTTTGTTTTACCTCAACATAAATGTGTCTGTGTGGAGATTTGAGGGAAAAGTTGATTGTTCTAGCTTTTCATTCCTAAAAACACCTGGTGGACAGATGCCTGAAGACACCGTGTGCTCCAGGTAGCCTTAAATTATTTAGACAGGTCTGCATCACAAACTGTGTTTACTTTTTTTGGCTGCTACCTACTAAGTGTAGCCTCTGGAAACTTCTCCAGTACTATATTTATGTCTGTGTTTAAAGGATTGTAAGGTGATGTGGCCTTTAGAACCAGGTGTTAGAACCACACCTGGTTCTAAAACAGTCTAAATACATACCAGCATCATAAATGGACTAAACAATATAGGATGTGAACCTTCTAAAAAGACTGGCTTAACCTGCTAAATCTATATCTGAACATCAAATCTGTCTAGAGGTCTAGAGTGAGTCTGTGGCAGTAGATGCCAAACCTGTGTGATGCTTTGTTTAGGTGTTTGGTTTCTAAAAGCCAGATGTTGCTGTGTTGCAGAGCCAGCAGACGTATTTACAACCAATGGCCTTAATCTTCTCTTGGATCAGTTTTACTGCTGTTGGGTGGGCAGATAAGGATTAGCATCAGTGATGGCTTCAGCTGACCCTGGATCAGTATTTAAAAGACTTGTTACAAAAACACTGTCATTCTTAAAGGAATAGCTATAAACCATAAAATCTAATTTTTTTATAAAAGTATAAACATATATATGTAATTTTTATAAGTATAAACAAGAGTTTTAATTCAGTTCCGATTTAGTAGGCAAATTGTTGGGCTGTTGGTTATCATAACGGCAGACTTTGCCACAGAATTCACTCAATCCGTGTGACATGTGTTGATGAGATCCCAGTGTGGAATAATCACTCTTCCTGCGGGAGTAATGGGAATTGTTTGCAAAAACCTACATGCAACCATGCAATCAAGGCAGTATTGTTTCATTTAACAGAAGCTGTGATTTTTCTCTCAGTCAGTTTCTGTTCTCAATCTGTTTGACTAAGATAAACTGCTGTAAACTTGTGACATTTTGGCAAGTGCATCTGAAACTACAGATTTAAACCTTCACCTTAAAAGTTACCCTGTTAGTTCTTGTAGTATTTTAGCAGTCTGGTCTTTGTGTCAAAGTTTTTTTGTTGTTTTCTTTAAAAGGGTTCACACACTGCCCCCAAATGAGTTTTTTTTTACCCTACACCATAAACATTCCCCATAAATTCCTTTTAACTCATATTTTCCCCTCTTTCCCTCTCTGCCTGTTTCCTATTTTCCCTCTGGGCCCTTCACACCTTCAGACCATGTTTTCTTCATCTCTTATTCTCACCCCGTTCTCTCTGTATCATCCATTCTCTTGATTCTCCCTCTTATAAACAACACACAACACAGTTGCTCTCTGTGTCTCTGGAGAACAGAGGAGTCTGTGTGTGAGTTCACAGGAGGCAATGGGGGGAAGTGGGGTGTAAGGAGTTGGGACAAATTGGAGCGTATTTCAGAGTCCATGCCTCTGAATGCCAACTCTCTCCTTGGCCTCTGGGCGCTATTGTCTTCACAACACATCTCTGATGCTCAGGTGCAATGCAGTGAAAACTATTAGCATAGCGTTGTAAAACCAGCACTGTGTGGTGAAACCTGTAGGCAGCTTGCCAAAACTTTGTGTTTAAACCAGTCCTGATGAAGCAGCTGTAGTTAAAAATGACTCTGGTTGTTTACCATTTTTGAGCGCTGTAAGAATTCAGTGTTTTGGGAAAAGATGGTTATTGGTCCAAGGAATCGTATCCCATATGGAGCTTAAAATTATGCTCAAGTGTGGGAACTGAAAGACCTAATGTTTGTGTGTGAGTATGTTTGTGTTGTGTGTGTATGTGTGGTGGAATGTTGTGTTTGTGAGTGTGTGTGTGTGTGTGTGTGTGTGTGCGTGTGTGTGTGTGGCATGGGGCCAGCCTTCCCTACGAACAGCAGCTCTTTGTGGACACAGGAAGTGTTTGGGGGTTGGGGTAGTGGAGGGAGACGTCAGGGTGTTCGTCCATCAGAGCTTGAGGACAGCAGGAAGAAAAGCGCAGCACACTAAACAGAAACACACACGTTTAGAACAACCGCTTTTACATCCAATATGAAACTTGATGTCATTACATAATGTCATGTATCAACCTAAATAATATCAGCGTTTGCAGAGGAAGAAAAAATTATATATCATGCATTAGTTAAACTTTGGTCCTTGAGGTGACCTGTGGCATTATGGTTTATATAATATTAATAAAGTGTTCTGTTATTCTTAAAACATCTTTATGGTGATTTTTTTTTTTTTACTAAGGCTCATTGTTTTATTCTGTTGTGTTCCGCAGGCAGTCGGCCTACAGTGCAGTATCTGTCCTCACTGTGTGAGCTGCCCCATGCCCTTCAGTCCTACTACACCCAGGGCTACGTACTGGCCGCCCTGCATCCCATAATCCTCTCGGTGGGTCGGACCCGCTCCCTGCCCTGCAGTCTGCTCTACCGGGCCATTCTGGTTCGCCCTCAATCCAGGTAATGCTCACCATGACAAAAATGATGTACCTCACTACTGTACCCCTCATTCTGGGATGAGGGATATAAAAACAGGGAGGACGACACCCACTCCACCTACTATAAGTAAATAATTAACTTTTAATGAGTCATCATGAATATTTAATAAGCTCTGTACTAGTGAGAGGCCAGACAGTCTAGCTGGAGTGGGCGGGGCTTGATTGTTGCTAGACTGGGTACAGATGTGGGTTAAATTGGAGGTACAGGAAGTGCCTGACAACAGTGTAGTTTGTCATGAACCAATGAAAACCAGTAGAACCAGTAGAGGCTAATTTCAGCTATCATTTCAGTGGGTGCCACTGAATAACTATATAAAAGTATGGGAGAGAAAATGTGTGAATTGTTTTGTAGCATGTATTGATGCCATTTAGGCATTATTTAGTGCAAGTTATTATTATTTCATATTTCAACTTTCATAGCAATAGTTTGCAGATAATCAAAATATATTTAGAAGAACTATATACATATAAGCTTGAGCTATCAGCACTTAGACAGAAGTAGGAAAAGTTTGCAGAAAAAAAATTGTCAGTAGATAGACAGTAGATGCTTTCTCGAGTGTAAATTTTGGTTTTATGTTTGGTTGCTACCCACAAAACTTCAAAGTTCAGTCAATCACGTGACTGCTTGGAATTGTCAAATACAAACCGGACCCGCTGGCTTAATATGTAATTTTTGCATAATTTTAATCATCATCTCTCATCATCATCTCTCTGTTTGAGCGCGTTTTCCCCACGTCTAAAATGAAAACATCGTATTTAAAGACGCCATATGTGACCGGCCTCTTGAACAAACATGCTTTAACTTGTATACAAAACATCTCCTTTGGCTCACATTTACAGGCGGTAGGTAGCGAGTCATCAAAACCTATTGTTTATATAACATCCTTTCTACTAAGATGCTTTTGTGTAAAATAATGCATTGTAGTAATAATATTTTCTTTGCTGTGTCTAAAGTGCACTTCACTTAAACTTGCTGTAGATCATTAGATGCTTTAAGAGACCATCATACGCTCTCGTTGACTGACAGGTCAGCAAAACGGCTCATTTTTGTCCTGGACAAAGCCAGTGTTATCAGCTGAGGTCAAAAAGGTTAAACCTCTCAGCATTTATACATTTTGTGAGTGTAGAACATTTCAAGGCTAACAAACATGAGCAGTTGTAAAATATGCATGTGTAATTTCCTGTTTTGAGCTCACTGCATGAACTCATTGCCTTTAATGATGTGTGGTTGTGTTGCTTCTGTTGTGTGGTTGCAGTAAATATGCAGTGCCATTGATGCACAGTGTGCCAGTGTTGCGGGTGGAGGAGTGGCCGCTGCCTGGAGAATCTCTGACCAGCGACACAGTAAGACTGCTGATAGACAGGGTCAGTTCAAAATGTTTCCACTTAAACCTTTTGTGTGGTTTCGTATAATAGACATTAATAGAACAAAATCACAGCCAATCAGAGTGGACTTTCTTTGTGTACAGGGATTTTTAACCAATGAGCTTTATCAGGCAGGCCTGACATATGTCAGGTTAACATATAAACATGGATTGAAATAAAAGATGCTTGTTTTATTTGTTATAGTTCTGGTTAGAGCTCTGTGTTAGTGTATGAATCATTCTTCTGCCAAATGCCAGATGCAGTTCCTCCTAATGGAAGGTACTGCTTCATCAGTGATGTCTGTGTACCCACAGGTGAACAGCTATGCTAGGGGTAGCGTGAGGTTCATCGGGTCGGTGCTCCAGCAGGCGGGTGGAAGAGGGTGTAACGGGAGAGTTTCCAGTCCTCGGAGGGGCTGCCGTTCTCCGCCCCGTACCCCCCCTCGAACGCCCCCTGGAGACGGAGAGCTAGAGGGCCGTGGGTTCAGCCCGGGTCAGATGTTCCTCTAATCTTTTTGTAATTATGAATGTTCTGAAATCTCTGACATCCAATCGGATTAATTTCCTATTTTTTATACCTTGTTGATGGTTCACAGATGGGCCATAAATGCTAAAATATTATAATAGTAATACATTTTATTTGTTTGTTTTTATAATGTTTTAATGTTATTGATGTTTAATTTGGACCCACTCAAGTATTTATACACTATAAAAATACTCTTAAAATGAATTGTTGCAATGATAACCAGAGTAAGAGTTTTAACTCTTGCCTTTCCTCATTCTCTTCAGTTAATTTGTTGTCAGTTTAATTTAGTTTAACCCTTTAATATCTTCTCTCTCTGTGGGGCTGTGGCATCTCCTCACCCCCAGGGCATTGTGTCACCCAGTCACGGTGCTTCCATGTCACCCATTGCCATGTAGAATCAAGAACAGTCAGGGGGTATTAGTGTCTTACCACAGTAAACCTCATGACTGCCCGGTTACAGTTAGTAGTTAGGATAGACAGTCAGCTAGTTTACATCTAAAAAGGTGTTTAACGCTGTAATCAGTACTTGAATTATTTAAATTATTTTACTCAACTATCTTCTGTAATAAAAATGTTATCAGTATTGATGCAGTTGGTCCATCCCTCACTGTTGTGTTTAGACCTGAGATTGCTGGTGCTGTTTCATTCCTGGACCCCTGGTTGTGCCCCACTGGATTCTCTGGCCTGCTGCTACCACCAGGGGGCGCTGTCCATGAGAGTCTCCAGAAAGGGCCAAGTTGTCAGCGCCCTGGAAGCCGATTGGCTGGAACTGACCGCGGCTTACTATCGCAAGGGCTGGTCGTTGGTGGACTCCTTTGTATACTGGGATACACCTAAAGGTAGCTTTTGTAGATGTGTCTGTATTGATTTGTCTATGCGCTGTGCGCATCACTGTCCAGTTTGTTTTTGTGTTCAGCTCCACCTCAAAATAAAACAGTGTTTATAAAACGATATAAATAAGACCCATCTGACAGTTTTGATTGATGTGAAATGTTTGAAAAGTTCAAAGGTTTCTGTTCCTTAATCATTCCTTTTTTTCTCTTTTAGCCTTTTATTTCTTTACATTCCACTATGTTTAACCAAAACCATCTCCTGTCTCCCACCAGAACTATATTTAGAGCACACATCCATGACCGTGCTTCCTGTTTCACATCAGACTAATAAGAGCTAAATTAGAGATGTGTGTGTGTGTGTGTGTTTGTGTGTGTGTGTGTGAGAGTGAGTGTGTGTTTGTGTGTGTGTGTGAGTGAGTGTGTGTTTGCGAGACATCTGGGGTTTGTAAATGTGGAACATGAGGCAATTTACAAACTAGCTCTATAATCTCATTATGAATGATTGGATACATCATTTCTTAGGTCATTCCTTATGGCTCTGTGTACACACACAATATGATATAGTTTGGCTTCCAAAATGCATGATTAACATTATTCATTGTTAAAATCTCTTTAATTGTCTCTGTCTTCTCACACATGTTGGTACACATGGGTTTTAAGTAGTTCGGTTTCATTATCTTTTGTAGGTCAGTGACACACTTTCAGCCTGGTTAAATGAGACCTCAATTTACACTTGCTTAGTGGGTAAAAATATACATTAAAATTAATGTTTATAATTTAGTTTCTTTCATTTCAGTGTTAAGGATCTGTAAATCATGCTCAACCGTCAGCAGTATTGCTTGTGTTGAAGTCTGTGCTACAAACAGCAAGTTCTTCTAGTGTTCATACAGGTTAGCCTAATTTTTAACTGAAGTTTGTGTTTTAACAGGTGAGCCTGTGCCCAGGTCTTTAGAGGGTCTGTTTGTGTATGAAGAGAAAAGCACAGCGCCACCTGCCAATGACACAATTGTAGTGGAGCAATGGACCGTTATAGAGGTGTGTACGCATACATATTCACTTGTTCATTATGCTTTAGTAGTGAATGACATTCACCCACATGCTGTCGTTTCAGGGCTCAGATGTGAAGACAGACTACGGTCCTCTTCTCCACACGTTAGCAGAGTTTGGCTGGCTGCTCACTTGTGTGCTACCCACCCCCATTATTCGCCATGACAGGTGGGCCCTTACGGTGCAAGTCGTGCCTGTTATTTACTGTCTGGTACTTTATTGTAAACTCACCGTTTTCCTCCCTGCAGTGAAGGAAATCTCGCCACCAAGCAAGTTGTGTTTCTCCAAAGACCTGTCAAAGGCCAGTCCGTACCACAGCACCACCAGGTGCTGCTTGTTTCTTTTTTTTAGGGTTTTAATCTTTGCATTTTAAAAACCTTATAGTATTTAAAATTGGGCTTTCCTCCGAGTTATTTTTTAAATAATTGCTTTAAAGTTGAACTTGTATTAATGACTTATTATTGATTGGCTAATTTGTTTATTTCTTATGACAGACATGATGTTTTTAAACAAAATCCTTTTGTTTTGTTTCTCCCTTAAGGGATCTGCACAGCGAGAGATTTCCAGTCATTCCGTGAGCGGAGGTGTGGAGGAGCCGCACACAGAGCTGTCCTCTCCGTGTTCAGGAGGGATCAGCGGGTTCCCTGTGTTTGGAGGGGGGTATCCCAGTGCACTTTCCCATCTAGAGGAGGGAGGGTTTGAGCCAGAAGATGGGGCGGCAGAGGTCACTTGTATGTGAGGGGCCAACTCAGAGGTCACCTGTATGTGAGGGGGCCAGCTCAAAGGTCAAAGACAAAACTTCTTATCTGGAATTCTGCCATCGTGAAACAGAAACCTGAAAAATGTTTATGATCTTCAGACGTTCCCCTTATCACCGGGAAACAGACATTTGCATCCCTGTATTACAGATGGATTTTAGCACTTTTTGTAAATGTTTTTCTTTCTTTTTTACAAAGCCATAACATATCATAGAGGTCAGTTTTATTTGTTACTGTTAATATGTAAGCACAAAGTATGTTGCAATTCATCCACCTTTGACACATCAAGAAACAGCACAAATATTTGCTTTTATTTGCCACAAGTACCACAGCAGTATTTTTACAACACAAACACCATCTCACAAAATCATCACCTCGGTTTAATTTTTCCTCTATTCAAGGAAAATTGTTCATCAATTTTTAACCTTGTTTTTCTGTTCATTTTTCCTGTTTTGTTAAACACATTTTTTGCAATCACCTGTTTATTCACACACCTGCAATAGGGTCAGCGTGACAGACTCAGGAACTCAGTGTTCAAACAGGTCACCCTGTAGGATGTGGATGTTTGTTCGGAGTGCAGATACTTAAATATATGTTGAAAATTTCCAGGCACTGGAATCATAACAACAGGAATTCTTCTTGGAATGTCAGTGTTAGCAGAATTCTGTATGGGCTCATTTGTGGTGCTTCAGTCCTAATTAGATGAACTAGCCTAAACACAGACATCAAGTGATGCAAAAGTGATCATTCTCTCCATCTGTGCCATGATCTCAAGTGGTGCTGTATGTTAATATCCTAAGGAACTCTTTTCACAATTCTTTTTCACTGTATCCAAAAGGGAAAAACAATTTATACTTTTAACTCATTCAAGCTGTTAAAGAGTTAAATCTCAGTAACTGCTGTAGGAACTATGAGAAGGGTACTGTCTCATTTAGGTAACCAGATAATCTTAGCATAGTTCTCCTAAGCTTGGTGGTAAATGTTTTTAACAGTTTCATTTTTAGACTGTAGAGGTGCCGTTTGTGGTACCTTATTCATCTGTAAATTGTTGAACACGGTAAAGCATTAACTTTGTACTTTCATGTTTTATGTTGCCTTGACAATGTTTATCCCTCTTTGAGGAATGACTGAATAGGAGAAGCACGTTATTAGCTTGCAAAACAGACTATCATGCTGCTGTAAAAGTTTGAAATCGTCAGAACGGAACCGAATGATTCTTCATATCAAATGTTCCGAGTACAAATGTTGTACAATATATTCCAATACGCCAGAACTGATCAGTATTATTTACCAGTAGTAGTATTTGCAGATTTGAACACAGTAATGTTCAGTAAACTTTGTAATATTTTATTAAATGGGTTTGTACCTCATTAAAGTGGCTGCTTTGGTTATCATTTATGAGACATGACATAAAAAGCTAATGCGTATGAGTACGCTACGTACAAGTCTTTTATTAACAACTGACATAATGAAAATACCATACATTTTAGTTTATTTTAAAAAACAAAAAGTGGGCTTTATGAGAGCCCTCCACCCACATAATAACTTAACAAGGAAAAGACAGGGTGAATATCACCGGACTCATTTGTAGTCGAGGGAAAATGGTCATTTTACTGGTTAAGCAGGATTTACACTAGAGATATAGAGTAAGATATGTACAAAGAGCGGATGTTACATTTTGATTGTTACAGCTGAAGGATGAAGTTTGGATCAAAGTAAGCATTAGTGAGTGGAAAAGTAACAAACGTCGAATGACAAAAGTTAGAAGCCACTGCTGTCTGGATGTTAGAGGCCTGGAATCAGCCGGTCAGCTCAGGCGTCGCTCTCCCCCGCAGTGGCACTCTGGACCTCCTCCTCGAGGATGGGCACAATGAGGTTGTCCTTGGACATGAGGTTGTACTTCATCACAAAACGAGTGAAGCGATGACACAAGAAAGTCTCATTCTGTGGGGGAGAGACGACATTATATGTCCTTATAACAGTGACGTCAATGATTCTTTAACAAGCTGTCTACAGACGCCTCCTACTGGCCATCACAGGAAATACAGTTTGTGAACAATAGTTTGCTTGGTGGTTGTTACCGTTTACCATTCACATACACAAACATATAGTGCACACCAATATTGGCCAAAATAGCTAATTGATACTATGCTATTTTTCATCAGTGCTTTCCAGTCTATATATATATATTCCCAAGTCAGTCTAGGCAGCTCACTAAGTTTTGAAACTGAGCCAATGTTCAGCTGTGGTTTTATGATTTGTGTAGTTTTGTGTTTATAAAGCAACTTGTTCTCACCTCATACTTGTCAAAAATTTGGCGATGGTGAAAGTAAGCATGAGAAAAGATCCTATAGATGCGACGGCACACAGATCCCAGTTTAGCCACAGAAGATTCCTTAATGCTGACGCTACACAGAAAACAGCCAGAAAATCAGTGACTCACTTCTATTACAGAATCCACCAATGGCCTGTTCACAACCGGTAGTATAACAAAATAAGCTAAATAGTTGTACCATAACTCACCGGCTTGGGAAATACTTGTTACTGTTGAGAAGACAAGCGGCTCCGTCGAGGGTGTGCCTTGTGTAGTCGATGGCAGGGCACTGTGATTGACAGGACAAACAAGTATGTGTTTATGAAAACAAAAACCGGTTCTAAGCTTAATGACAGTGAGCAGTACGTTCCGCACCGAGAACAGAATGTATAATTTATAAGACATTTATCTGCATTCATTTAAAGATTTCCTCTAATAAACATGCAAACGCTTTTGGCAACAGTTTTATAATTCTAGAATGTTCTAGATTGTAGAAAGTTCTAGAATGGAGATCACTGACCTCTTTGGGAGTCTTATGAGCAGCACACAGGAAGATCCACTGCTCGGTGGCTGTCATCTGAGTGCATGTGTCTGGATGACACTCATTCTACGAGGCAAAACATTATTGTCTTCATCAATATCATTTTAATTAGCAGTAACTCACACCACTTTAAACTGTTGGCTTTATTGAATTACCTGCAGTTTCACTGCCAAGCCATTGAGCTCCAAACAGAATTGTCTGTTATTAAAAGGAAACAGGCAGTGAGTTTACACATTATGGCTAAAACTCAACTGAAGTACACAACTCTCTTAGACTTGCAGAACAAATGCCACAAAACACAACTGACAAAATGTTTGCATTAAACAAGGAGCATAAATTACAACGCAAAACAAAACCTACCGGAGATGTTCATATTTCCAGACCCCCTCATCCTGTCCCTCTGGGGGCTCCATAATCTTCTCTATGTTTGAACAATCTGAGCGAATGTTCTGCTGGATATACTGAGAAGAAAAACGCAATATAAAAACACACAGGCCAAGAACTGAGAAATAATCGATGTTTTAAATTCAAACATCCGTCAAGAGACACATGAGAATCAGTGTTTGATGTGCCGGGTCTGGAGGAGTTTATGCAAACAGTAACACAACGGCCTGTTTCTCACATTAAACTGTGTTGTTTCTCAGACTATTATATTATTGCACTCCCCCTTTTTGCTGTTTTACATATGCTATAAATCATGGCCTCTTGGGCTTTATTACTATATTATCATTCTGCTGAAATAATAACTGGTTTGGGTTGAATTATTGCTTTAAAATCAGGCTACACAAAAGTGTGTGTGTGTGTGTGTGTGTGTGTGTTTTCTGATGTTCAGGTATAAATCTCACCTGCTGTACAGCCAGAGTACTGTCCATTTCTTCAAAAGACTCATCAGGCCAATTATAAAAATCCTAAAATGAAATAAAACCAGTTTTTGACTTTTTTTTACAAATAGTAAAAACCAAAACATACTATTTAACCTATTACTCCCACAATGCGTTTATTTCGTACTGCATTGACTATAGCGAGTTACTATAGAGAAACTGCGGTGCAATTTTCTAAGGACTGTATCAATACTTTATAGGTACATAAGACCCAAATCAACAATAGCTGACAACAGTGTAACTTAAATTCATATCGAGTTTATACCGACAGGATCGTGTTTTTAATAGCAAACCATCGCTTGTAAGAACAGCAGTGAACATCCGGGTGCTTCACACGGCTGCTAACTCACAAATGTTACCCAAATGGCTAATCGCGAAACCCTGTCGTTTCAGACGCCTGTCCCGGTTACTGTTTAATCCTATATTACTTTCGATAAAGGAGAACCACTGAACGGTGCTGGACAAACTGAATTATAAAGGAGCATCCAGACATCCCCATTCCTTGGGAATCGGAGTTTTTGCTAGGCTAGCTGCTAACTTGGCTAGCAGTAAGCTAGCTGCGGCTTCCGCTCCCACGACAACGTTCATGTTTAATTATTCGGTTAGCATATGTCTCGTGAACAAAAACGGGTTTGGGGAAAGGGTCGTTTTTTGGTAAGCAAGTCATTTTACCTTCGCCTTGGTCCCTGGTCTATTCCTCCTCAGAACAGCTGTGCCCTCCGCCATGACCATCTCGACAGATTTAGTTGGGTTGACAGCGCGCCCCCAGCGGACGAGTTGAGGGAGACGTTCAGCGACAGTGACCCCAACATGTTTCTGGCACTGAAGTCACTCTTAAAAATACACTATTTCTTACAAATACGCGAATGATGTTGCACTAGATAACTGAATATCATCTGACATTGGTTTCTAATATTTGGCTCTACTATGAAGCTTTGGGGGGTTTCATTTTAAAACCAATGTTTTCCTTAAATGCACTGACAATTGTAAAGAACAAATGTATGTTATTTATGTATTATTTGTATTGTGTATTTAGACAATACAATGCTTCTGTGCATGATGGGGAACATATTGAATATCGTAAATTAATTTTACGGTATTACTACAGTATAAACTAGTTATTACTCAATTAGTTGTGCTTATGGTTTACAATCTATAATGAAGGCATTACTGTACATATATGACAATTTAATTGCATTATAAATTAAACAATTATGAAATTTTCCAAAGCAGTAAAGTGTTTCACAGACAACGTACAATACGTCACATTTTAGAAACACAAACGAATGCTTATACTTGCATCATCTTTTATTTAGTAAGGGTTAAGAGAGTAAGCTGTGTTTCATGTCAGTTGCCATTTGTTTATGAAATTTTGATAATACAGAAAAGCTTTAACAAACATCAATGGCCTAGGAAAGTCAGTAAGTCTTAATCATGAAAAAATAATTTGTGCAAATCATTAAAAAACATTTTTACATTAAACATGGTAATAAATGTAGTCAATTATATAAATACTGCTAGTGATTCAGACATTAGTACTCATTGTATTTTCTAAAACATAAGTTCCTTATGTTCCAATACATTTTAAGTTGTAGTACTACATCAGATCTGAGACTTAAATTCCTAAACATGTTCAAGGAAGAAACAAGGCAAAACATCAAGATCATTTTATTGTAACAAAACATGATCATACGTATTTACAATCAAATGACACAGAAAACAAAACTGAAGAACCATTTTTTCTTAACTCCATGACAACAGAATGACAAAGAGGCTTAACAATAAGCGGTCTTCATTCTACATATTTGCCAAGAATATCTCCATCTCTGAACAGGAAATAGTCCTACAAAAGATAAAAACAAGTTCCATGAGTGAAACCATGTGAAACCATGTTACTATCATACAACAAACAGATAAACACAAACTATATTAGGAAACACACAAGGAAAGAAGTAATCTTAAGTAACTTTTTTTAAACAAGACAATGTTCTTACCTTGTCCTCAAGAATAACTTTAGTGCCTCCATATTCCGGCAGCAAAACTTTATCTCCAACTTTGACACAGACAGGCGTTACCTTCCCATCCTGAAAGAACAAACATTTATATTCTCAGAGACCTACCTGTAAACAAGCTACATCTCACAAAGACAATGCTGAAGATATTAAAACAGAAGTAATTAAGTTACCTTGCTTGTGGTTCCTGGTCCCACTGCTACCACTGTGGCCTGCAGAACTTTGGCCTGAGATTTTTCTGGAATCATGATGCCTCCTTTTGTCACATTCTCAGCAGCTAGCCGCTCCACCAACACGCGGTCAAACATGGGAAGAAATCTCCGGAAAGCCTGCTGTAAAGCGAACACATGTTAAATGTACTGCATGGATTTATTGCAACACTCCCAAGCAACCTTCAACTCAAATCCACCACTAGGGGTGGGCTACAGGCCTACAGCACTCAACAGTTCTGCCTTTTCTTGCACAGCTTGGGCTAAATGGACTATTTGAACTGAATTCATGTATTCAAGGCTATTCACCAACTTTCTGTACTTGAGATGTCGTGTAATAGTATAAAAGAGCTGCCTGTCTGACACCAGATGGGTGTGTGACCTTGAGAGGAGGTCGTGACTGAGAGAGGGCAGATGGGACAGGAGAGGAGGGGGGAGGAGAGAAGTTAGAAGGTTTTGTAAATGTTTACCGTCCCACTGAAGGACAAAGGACAGATGCCATGATAAACCTCAAGGCTGAACTGTCAGGAATGTTCTTGAAAACTTTTGAATGAACCGGTTGTGCATTTTACTTAAGCCCATATTAAAACACAAGGCAACACAGCAACAATAATTCATGCCACAAAGTAGGTTTTAAAACATGTTTAGCAGAAAATGAAGCATACTTTAATATTTATCAAACACTACTGGTTGAATATAAAATATTATTGAATGAATTATTGAATATAAAATATTCAACCAGATAAAATAAAGGATTTAATATCTATAATTTGATGATTTAATTAAAGACACAATAATCCATACAAGCATATCACACACGTGTTCCCCTTCATTCAAAATGACCGGAAGTGATCATATCTTGCTAAATCGCTATTGGTTGAAATGTTCATTGCATGAGAAACTATAGAGCCTGTCAACGCTATTAAAAAAACATCCACTCCCTCAAAAATGTCATATTTTGTTCATTTAAGAGTTTCACATAGCATGCAAAGTTTTACAGCTACGTGAAACAAAGACAGATTCGGCTGTCATTAAAAGTGGATGTTAAGATACATATGCAAGCAAGCATAAAACAAAATCAAACAAACCACGTTTGTCGATCACTACGTTGTACTCGGTGCTTAACAGTTTATATGAGCAAAGTATTAGCTACGTTAGCTATATCTTATCAATGCAGAAAAACGATCTAACGATAACCTCTCATTGTAAACCATTCTCTCGACACTTTTACTAATAAAACAAGGTGAGTTTATTCCCTTACCTCCCCGCGAAGCACGACTACTTTACAAACTATGACCTTGATGGTGCAATTGACGGAGTGTTATAAAACATCAATATCAAATAACGACAGAAACGACTCACTGCTATAGAATATCTAGCTAAATTATTATAAACGTCTTACCATTTTGACTGGTCTTTATGAAATACACGTCCCGCAGAACAGCGTAAGACAATCACACTGTACAACTCACGGCCGCGACCCACGTGAAGAAGAAATGTCTAGAACCGCACCGCGCATGCGCCGCACCGCGATCCTCGCAGAAGCCGCACCGCGATCTAGAATCTTCCTCCACAACCGAAATGTTACAAACGTTTATTTTTTGTTTTTATATATTTCTACAGCCGTGATGCATAGTAAACGTTTACATTTTAAAGTTAAAATGATCACTTTACGTTGTCGAACTATCGCAACAATATTTGTTATTGCACAACGCTGACCTTTGACCTCGCTTTTTTTCTCCAATAGAATAAGCGAAAATTCTCGAACTTGACGCCCCGGAACGAGCATAACATTCGTTCAGTGATCAAATGTAACATATTTCAATGGTGCTTTACATAAACAGCAATGACTTCGGTTCTTCTGTGGGAATACATGTAAAGGCCGTGAAGTGGTGTGGGAAAAAGAGTATGAAGCGTAAGGTTTAGTTGAGATGATTGAATTATTCAGATGTCGGGGCGGGGGCGTGGTTACCCGGATGAAGAACACATGTGCGGTGAATGTAACTGCAGCGGCTCTAAAACGGCTCTGATACGTCTATCATTCAGTCTGCCGTGCTGACCGAAACACGCATCCCTTCATTCACCTCCAGATCTCTCTACAGTAAGTTTCTTACAGCCTAACTATTATTCATACGGATTACAAACACACTCTGTCGTGTAGTGCTTTAACCGGCCTGTTAGTATCAATTTAATTCAAATGTGTGAGCCAAGCAAGTTCATGCACGTTAGTAATGTCATGTCGCTTTTCTGTTGCTTAGAGGTTTTAAATAACATCGTTGTGCATGTTTCGTGTATTACTAGTTGTCACCTGTCATGTTTAAGGACTATTTTAACACTTGGTTCTCAGCAGTTTCGTAACCATTGGAAAACCTGCCATTTACATAACTTGATCTTTATAACACCTTTCTGTTATAATGTCATTGTTTATACGTCTACAGCTTTAATAAGCATATTACAACGCAAAAATATGCGCTCTTCACATAAAGCGATGATTATAGCTCATGCTAACTATAGCAAATGATGTGACACGGAGGCCTAGGAAAACTTGAGCTGTATTTGAATTGCATATAAGGGGCACAAATGATAATTTAGCTGGAACGAAAGGAAGATCCATGAACATTTGTAACGTGAACTCGTGGAGATGAAAAGGTTCATTTCCGTCCCTCTGGCGTGACGCGAGTGATTTTGACCTTGTGACGCCCTGAACACACGTGGGTTAGAGGAGAAGCGGACGGTGGGCTTTGAGCTTCATACATTACACTTCAGTGTAATTATTACCTTTCCCCATTTTATTACATTTATCCGCGTTTTTTTTCTTTCCTCTGTTTCGTCAGACTTGTATAGTGCGATTTTTTTTTTCACGTGTCTGTGTGAAAAACTACGATCACCTCCCTGCGTGCGGAACATCATGCATTAGTTTAATGTTATTTATTTATAACGGAGGGATTTGAGAATTTGGCCATAAGGAAAGATTAATGAATGTCTCGTATTGTGCATTCAAGGACCAGCAGGGACAAAGGCTATTTTTTTGCAGCCCAGGATTTGTCTCATGTGACCTCGACACAAGACTGATTAGTTGATGGGGAATTGCTTAAAGAAATAAATGAATATTTTCACTTATTAAATATATTTTACCTGTATTTTAAGCGGTGTTGAGTTAAAGAGTTTAAAGCTTATGAGTTTAAAAAAACTTGGTACAAGAATGTATTTGCTTTCGCTTTGATAACAGACATCAGTTAAAAGTTATAATTCTGATTTTAATACATTCAGAATTATGTTGATAAAAAAACAGCAAAAAAATGTAGTAATATGTGACTAACACGTGGTGTGTTTCTGTTGTCTTTATCTCAGAAATGCTGCGTTTACCTGCTGTGATGAGACAGATGAGGCCTGTGTGCAGAGCCTTGGCTCCACACTTGACCCGTGCGTATGCCAAGGACGTGAAGTTTGGAGCGGACGCCCGGGCCCTCATGCTCCAGGGCGTTGACCTGTTGGCTGATGCTGTGGCTGTCACCATGGGACCAAAGGTATGTTGAGTTTGGGTAGCCAGGTGTAGGTTTTTGTAATAAGTTATGCTGGTGTAATGAAGATACACTGTTAGTACATTGTAATTTGCATTGAATTGTGTAAGTTCAATTTAATTGTTAAGCAGAAACTCCAACCAGATTTTCTTTCTTAGGGTCGCACTGTCATCATCGAGCAGAGCTGGGGAAGCCCAAAAGTTACCAAAGATGGTGTCACTGTGGCCAAAAGCATTGACCTGAAGGACAGGTATAAGAACATCGGGGCTAAGCTTGTACAGGACGTGGCCAACAACACTAATGAGGAGGCTGGAGATGGTACCACCACAGCCACGGTTCTGGCTCGTGCTGTTGCCAAAGAGGGATTTGACACCATCAGCAAAGGTGCCAACCCGGTGGAGATCCGCAGGGGAGTCATGATGGCGGTGGATGAAGTCATCAATGAACTCAAAAGAAACTCCAAACCGGTCACCACACCAGAGGAAATTGCTCAGGTAAACGGGTGGTCTTATTAAGCAATGTACTTGGGTGATTTAGAAATGTAACCTTGTTTTGATCTTCCTTGTTCTCTATTGGTGTAGGTGGCCACCATTTCTGCCAATGGAGACACTGAGGTTGGTAACATCATCTCCAATGCCATGAAGAAAGTCGGACGTAAGGGTGTTATTACAGTAAAGGTAGGATGCAAGTATTTAGGATAGTGGGGGATGATGGTTTGGTTCTTAAAATATGTCAGACTGAGACCGTTATTCCTGTTTGAAGGATGGCAAAACCCTACATGATGAGCTGGAGATCATTGAGGGCATGAAGTTTGACCGTGGTTACATTTCTCCTTACTTCATCAACACTGCTAAAGGTAAGTTCTTTTTTTGTAATAGGTGGTTATGTTCATATCAACCTGAAGGCTGGCGTGACAACCTGCATTCATCTTCTGTTTGTAGGTCAGAAGTGTGAGTTCCAGGATGCTTATGTGCTTCTGAGTGAGAAGAAGATCTCCAGCGTACAGAGTATCGTGCCAGCGTTGGAAATTGCCAACCAGCATCGCAAGCCTCTGGTCATTGTGGCTGAAGATGTAGATGGAGAAGCACTTAGCACTCTGGTTCTCAACAGGTTTGTATCAAAGCCACCTTCTAGGTTTACATCAGAGTAATATGTCATTCAACAAATACAACATGGATAACTATGAAACGGTCAGATTATCTTACAAAAAATGTGCAGTAGTGACTGTAGTGTCCATTAAAATACCAAAGTTATGCAGTTGTTACTGTTATAAACATAGGGGAAGCATTGTTTTTGGAACAGGTGATGAATCTGTTTTTACCCTGTTATTTAAAGGTTCTGGGCTAAAGGTCAATGTTGAATCTCCTCCACAGGTTAAAGGTTGGACTGCAGGTTGTTGCAGTCAAGGCTCCAGGATTTGGGGACAACCGCAAGAACCAGCTGCAGGACATGGCAGTGGCCACTGGTGGCACGGTATGTTTAAAACGCTTTTCTTCAACAGTGATATTATCTATGAAACAACTTGGACTTTGCTGATTGTCATTGTTTTTAGGTGTTTGGTGATGATGCTATGGGTCTGGCCCTTGAAGATATCCAGGCCCATGACTTTGGCAAGATCGGTGAGGTCATTGTGACCAAAGATGATACAATGCTCCTCAAAGGTCGTGGAGATCCAGCAGCCATTGAGAAACGTGTGAATGAGATTGCAGAACAGCTGGAGAGCACCAACAGCGACTACGAGAAGGAGAAGCTCAATGAGCGTCTGGCGAAACTTTCTGATGGAGTGGCTGTGATTAAGGTATGATGCTTTAGGCTTGAGCTAAACTTTGCAGGCCTGTGGACCTCCAGGAACATAGATTGGAGACCTATGCTCTAAAAAGAAAAGTGTGAATGCACCATTTGTACAGCTTCAAAGATGTGAAGCTAGGTCCATCACAATGGACTATCTACCAACATCATGATGCAAATTCTTTGTTAGGTTGGAGGAACCAGTGATATTGAAGTGAATGAGAAGAAAGACCGTGTCACAGATGCTCTGAATGCCACTCGCGCTGCTGTGGAGGAGGGAATCGTACCTGGAGGAGGCTGTGCCCTGCTGCGCTGCATCCCAGCCCTGGATAACATCAAGCCTGCCAATTCTGATCAGAAAATAGGTAGATATTCTTCTTTGCTATGGTTCTAAGAGCCATAGAAACAAGTTGTTGGCTGGTTCTGTAGTAGATGATGGTGCTTTGAGCTTCCCAGATCTTATTCTTCTGCTTCTCTACATTAGGTATTGACATCATTCGCAGAGCTCTGCGTATTCCTGCCATGACTATTGCTAAGAATGCAGGAGTTGAAGGCTCACTGGTGGTGGAGAAGATCTTGCAGAGTGCTCCAGAAATTGGATATGATGCTCTGATTGGAGAATATGTCAACATGGTGGAAAAAGGAATTATTGACCCCACAAAGGTTTGTTTTGTTTTTTTATCACTGACAAAATCGATGTTGTATACTAGTGGTGTCAATATATGCTAGTTTTAACAATAATCATGAGTTTAGGCATGAATTTAAAACTGGTTACAAACTCTTACTGCCTCTTAACGTGATTCATTGGCGAAGAAGGTAATGAATTGCTCTTTTCTTGTCGTCTGTCTCTGCAGGTTGTGAGGACAGCGTTACTAGATGCTGCAGGTGTTGCGTCTCTGCTGTCCACTGCTGAGGCCGTTGTCACCGAAATTCCCAAGGAGGAGAAGGAGATGCCCGGCGGAGGAGGAATGGGAGGCATGGGTGGAATGGGAGGAATGGGAGGCATGGGCTTTTAAACCACGCTTCAGTGACTTTAGAGGAAGGGTTGTGGGCAGGGGACATGATTTGCCCCTTTCTTTCAACTTTGAAAAAACTGCTGAGTGCTGGTCTTGAACGGAGCAAAAATACAGACCTTGCAATCTCCCATCCTTCCACCATTCTGATCTCATCTCGCCTCTCTGCTCACGATTGAAGACATGACTTCATTGCTTTAAGGACAGGTTACAGATAATGCGTCTCTGCTTGGTTCATAACATTCTGCTTCTTGTTTCCATCCAAACGCCATATGGGAAAGCGCATATTTTCATGCTATGTTTGAATGCGTTTGTCATTATGCATATAGCTGGTTGTAAATGACCATCTGCGGGGTCTTCAAAAGCCAGGTGTTCAGGTTCAAGTCTGCTTTCATATGCAGTAAAAAGCAGAAACTGACCGCTTGTATCTTGGAGTTCCTTTTCATTGATTAGTTCATTGTTTTGTACACTTTCATAAAAAATAAAACAAATTTGAAGATCTTTCACACAACATCTGATTTTTTGTTTTCTTAGTTTTTCAATTACCAGATCAGTGAATAAAACGCTGCATGATGTTTACCTGTTCTTGGTTTCATGTCTTAACTGACTGGGGGTTGAAGACAAAGTCGAGACGAGAGTCTGGTAGGAAGGTTGAGAGGAGGGGTGGGTGAATTTAATGCACAGCAGTTTTAAAACAGCCCTACAACATGTCCAACGTTAAATATAGCTAATACAGTACAAACCATGTGAATTAGTTCTAAAGATCGTTCTGTGAGTAATGTTTTTTTTAATGCTGTTTGATTTTTTTTTTGGTTAACTATGATCATTCAGTAGTGTTTTGTACAATGTAGTCATTAATTACTGTATTTTTATTTAATAAAATTAAATGTTTGCAAAGAGACTGTGGGGTATTTGGCTCGTGTTAATGTCTTCATTGTTTTTAGTAAAATTTTATATTTAAGTGTTCTGGTAAAAAACAATTTTACTGCAGCAACTGACTGTTACGTGAAACATCACAAAAGTACACTATTATATTACTAGTACTGTTTCTGCAGTGTGCACATTTTCTGTATGCATGGAATACTCAATGACCAACATTTGTCAAAATGTGTAGTGGACACAGCACAGTCCATATGAGGTTGAAAACTGTATCCCATAATTTCAAATTTCCATGTGCAGTGTGATGAAGTTTACTGCAAGTTTAAAGATTTTTAACATCTTATATTCATCACTTATATTATACATCACTTCCTTAATATTTGTAATATTAAATTAGACTAAATGCTATGCTAGTACTGCATGCATTGGATCTCAATGAAAGGTTATTGCATAATGCCAGTGTTTGCATACAATAAAAAAGATTTAGAAGCTGTCACTGACACAAGCCACCAGGGGTCATAAAATGATTTACTTGGAAGACTTCTAATATTATCCCTCACATGATCAGACTATTTTAAGTGTGAGACCAGTCAGAACCAGATGTTGACAAACAAAACTCTTCATAGGAACCACACCAGACACAAGACTTGGTTTTACATATAAAAATACTTTATAAACCATGCAGACAGGATACATTTTCACCCACAACACACACATTAAAACACCTCAATTAAAACAAAAAAAATCCCCAAAACAAAAATAAGAAGGCAAAAAAAATCATTCTTTGCAGCTGAACTGTGCACTATAGTTTAATCTGTGGTCTTATATCAGATGTACACGTGGTTTACCCATAACCAGAATAAATATAGGATGACTACGCATACATGTTCTTAAGATAATGATAAATAATGTAACTGTCGGTACAAAGCCAGTAAGCACAGGAAACACACAGGGTGTGGATTGGAATCTTTAAAGGTCTGTGGTGACAGATACCTCACTATCAGATGAGAGCTCTAGGACAGAGTCAGCACTCCCTCTATTCTCAGAGCTTGGGCCCTTTCAGAAGCAGTGAATATTGTAGATTGGCAAGCGTTGTGATAAAAATAACAAAATCCAAATATATTGCACACCTCTAAGAGATAATAGCAGTCTTTGATATGAACATATAAACATCACATACAATTTAAATTCACATCGTTCGCTCCCATTGGTGAGGAGTGCATTACAGTGCCGCCAGCAAAACTAACTTCTCTGTTTCTTGTTTGTCGATCATCTGTAAATTTGTATAAGGCAGTGTTGTGAAAGAGGCACATCTTTCGCGGCCTGTGTTAAGAATTATTTTCTTCAAGCCCTTTTTTGTGACGGTGAATGTGTCAGAATACGACACAGCGGAGTTCTTCACGCAGCCTTATACCCTGTTGGCACTTAAGTCGAGTCTCCTCGTCCCATTCTTGAAATCATAAAGGATCACCTATAAGCTTTTTTCATAAATACATTATTTACCAGTCATATTACAGTAACATGACACTGAATTCATAATGCACTTTAAATTGTCTCAAACAACTTCCTTTCAACTCAACCCTTGACCTGTGTATTCTCTGCCGTTCATGAAGCCATGATTTTTTGGTAGCTGTCTGGAGGTCCTCGCTAAAGACATGACTTCAGGTGCCATTCCATACTGAGAGCGGTTTCTAAAGAATTTACATGGAGGTAGTGGGGTGAGGCTCATCAGAGCATCTTAAAAAGATCCAGCCATGTGTTTTTTTAGCCTAAAATCTTAAAATCAACTGTTTTGTATGGACCAGGTGTTATTCAGGCCCAGAATTCCTGCTCTCTCGATTGTCCTTTAATACTCTAAATGAACACTTTCAATAAAACTCCCTGCCCCATGTTAACCCCCCATCAGGCTGAATGTGTGGAATGAACTACGTGTGATGGACCTCGTGGAACATGAGTTCGCGAGGGATCTGTGTCTCGGGGCCATACAGCTTGCACGCCCGCCGCTCGAAGGCCGACACCATCTGCTTCACCACCTCGTCAAAGAAAACGGTGGCCAACTGAGAATGCAGGAGAGAGCGGAACTCAAAGGAAATCTGGGAACAGACAGAGAGACAGGGAATTAGGATTTGATAAGACATGCTAACTGAGCTCAACAGTGAAGTTAAAAGATCATGATCATGCCATGATCACTGGGGTTATTAAATGACTGTAATGCAGTAGTGCATTAATTTTCACAGCAGTTTTTGCAGGCTAAGGTAGCCGGTTGTGTAACATTAACAAGCTACTGCTTGAACTATAACAGCATTACAGCACAAAAGACAACAATAGTGTCTTCTGATAAGAATGTTAATTAAACACAAATAAAGGTTTGATTTTGCTCATTTTTAATACTTTGTTGGCTGGTGTTTTCCCAAAAAATTCCTAAGGTCAGTTCAATACTCACAGCGAAGTCGAGGGTGCAAGTACGGGGGTAACCAGGAAGACCGGGACTGAAACGCCACACCGTTTCCAGGTGATTAAATAGTTTCCCATCAGAACAAGCTGCCTTTAGATTAAAAGACAATAACAGTTTATGTATAACTTACAAACACAGATAAACCCACAAGTGACTTCAAAAACTGTAAATGCCACTAAATCAACCAACATTATTAATCCAACAAACTAACTGGCCAAACTAGGGTAACAATACACCCTTTGCCTACCTTGACCAAATGAGGGCGAACTGTAGTAACAAGGGAGGTGTAGTTTTCTACAACAGGAGGGAAGCCCACAGTCAGCTTGGCCTTACAAAATCCAGAGCGACGGAAAACAACGTCTGAGCGTTTGCACCAGGGTACGAACATCAGGTAGTCTTCCACTCTGGCCACAACTTCGTACATTTCCTGCATGGAGTACCTTCAAGGCACAGACAAAATAGTTAAACGTGTAACACAATGAAAACCAGTGTTGTGAATGACGGTTTTAGAAATAGATCTCTGTTTATAATTAAAGAGTTATTTAGAAGAAATTACTTGAGTACACTCCGTACAGCAAAGCTGAGAACACAGCTGAGGTTCAGCTCAAGGACTTAACAGTGATAGGCTATAAACCTTCCAATTACCAGCCCTGAGCAAACCATTATGCCAAACACCCTCCCACTGCAGTTATAGTATGAAGAACGCAATGACCTTTCCTATAAATCTAACTACACACAACTGAAATTAGATGGACAATCTGCATTAGAAAGAATAAGTTGTTGTTGCTAAACATGAGAATGATTTTAAAGAATCTTTCCAATTGTTTAGTTTAGTTAGACATAATCAATCCTATCACTGCATGTTATATCAGTGCAGCTGATTCAAGGAACCAAGTCAAATGAAATGTCAAAAGGTTCATGTTTAGCTTTGTGTACACAAGGTCCATTGTGACTCAATAGATGGGAAGGAGACCACATCTGAGGTTTGAATGTCTCAAGCACTTCAAGTTAAAGATAAAGGTAACAGATAAAATGTTAAAAAAAAACAGATCAAATATTTAACCAGTACCTCAGTGCAATTCCTAGCAGTCTAGCGCACTAGAAACAAAACCACATTTCTAAGATAGAACCAAACTTTTAGAATAAGTGATTTTACACAAAAAAAAATTTTTTCAAAGGTTTGTTTGAGACATTTTTTATTAGGCTCATATCCATGAGCATAACTGTGCATTTATTACATGCATGTGAAATAATCTTACTATTTTAGCATGAACAACATTTCTGATTACAGATGTCTACACACATTTCTGCTATAATTTGTTAAGTGCTGTTTGTACAACCAATAGCAGGGTCTTTCAGACAAACACCCATCTAAGCAGTTCATGTGAAAATCTGGCTACCTGGGATTGGTTCGAACCCTGCCAGACACACCTGCCTGAACTGAACAAAGCTCATCTGTCAAGAACGGTTCCCAAGTAGTATGTTATTATGTAAGGAACAGAACCATACTGTAACAACCACAGATACCTAGAAGGCTGACCCGGTACCATGCACACTTACATAAACATCATTCGTAGGGGCATTGGGGCTAAAGTAATCACAGACGGCAATAAAAATAAAAATAGCTGCAGAACATGCACCATCTCCAACTTGGTTGGGAACGTACCCAATAATGCGTCTTTCAGAATACTCCTTCCTTTTGTTGAAGGACTCAGACAGGTTGAAGAAGCTCCTGGCTGGAGCCACGACGGCCCGACCCGAAACAGCCCTGAAGAGGGGTGGAACCCTGGTCATCAGAATCCCACATGAAGACAGATATCTGTTTACAAAACAGGGTGAAAGTATCAGTAACAAAATACTCAATACCACAGCAGAGATAGGCATTCAAGACTTTGTATACATAGAACGATTAGCGCTATTTAGGCCCTATCTGCAAAGGGATGGCAGACGACTCCAATTTGTAAGATAAGAGTGGAGACGACTTAAGACGTACATTCCTGGGGCTGTGTGCAATTAACAACAAGAGACAAATAATTAGATAAAGACACGTCGATAAAAAGACAAAGGACTGGTGAACGGCTACAGAAATCCAAACTCAATACCTACAAGCGAAGGACAATGTGCCACCAAATAAAGCTTGCCTAAAACCAAATAACCAAGTTTTACATTTATATTAAGTCAATGATTAAAAAACTATTCCTTATTTATGAGGATTTTATATAAACATTACCAAACAACAGCCGTCAACAACAGTTTTGTGTTATACTGAAATGACATGTGTTTGAAACATCTATATACTAGATATAGTTCAACAGAACTTAAGCTATAACTAAGTTCTAACTGTCCATTACAGTAGAATCATGTTCTGTTCTTATATCACATGTCTTTAAACAGAGGTTTTTGTCAGAGCTAGCCATGTTGTCTTAACTGTTATGCAATTTAAACCTGTAAGGGGTCTAAATGACAAGCTTTTGAAATGCTAATGAAAAGCTTGAAAAGGTTTTCAGCTCTAACAGAAAAAAAGACTTAAACATTTTTTATTAAAAAGTTTATTTTATTAAAGTTTTATTAAAAAGTCAAATCTGAGACACTTTGATTTACCTACTGAGAGTATTGTGAGCTGAGTGTACAGTACAGTAAAGTGTACAGAGTTGTGCAATCGTGGTGGGAAACACGTATAAAGAAAATACACAATGCTTGTCATGTTCACCTGCCTTTAATCTGTCACCTCAATCCATTGAAATATGTCAGTATTTGTCAAATATGTTCACAAATTGATGGAAAAATAAAAAATAAGGCAACAGTTTTTTGTCCAAAACATGGCACAGTAATTCCTCAATTCATTCATGCTAGGGCAAGCACTGACAAGGGCTGACTGACAAGCGTGGTGTACATATGACAACGTGACGGTCAACATCGGAGACATGTCATGGCCTTATGCCAGGATGTTATAGCACCTGATTGCCCAGCACTTGGTATGAGATCAATACGTCCCTTTAGCACAGTGCTAACGTCACAGTCCGGAGTATGACGTCAGATATGCAATACCCTTCTGTAACAGCATGTTTCCTAAACCAGCAAAGGTGTTTGATGTGAATAGCCACTAAAACCTTATTTGCACGTTATCTATAGTTACCTAAAGGGTGCATTGCAAAAAGTACATTGTTGCAATATGTGTATATCTATATTTAAAAATGAAACCCGGAAAAACAAAACTGAACCCCGATTTTATTCTTTAATACTGATATAGTTTAGCAGCAAACAAGCAGCAGATGGTTATATCAGCGTAAACAGCTTTTCAAGCGTTTACAAAAACGTCCTAATATGCGCTTGGTCAATTACATAATATCTTAACCTTGTCGCTGTCACTTCATATCTGGTAACCAGTTATGTGACTCCCTCTCTCCCTCCCTCCTGAAGTTTTAGGTGTTTTTACTGACTTGGGCTCGTCGAAACATTAGTGAATTGTCTTGAAAACAAACAATGTCTTTATTAACACAAAGTCAGTCCGGTTGGCCTTCAATTTGATACACTTATTAAAGCGAAACTACCGTCCAACTAGCGTCAGCGGCTCGGCTGTTACCTCACTAATCGCGTCGATCTCATAACCGCGCAGAGAAATTACGATACGTGAACTTGTCGTTCGTTACCTCACTCCATTCCTGCCCGGTGTTTCTCGACTGGCTGTGGACGGTAGGTGTCTGATACACTCCGCTACCGCTCTCCTCAAACACCGGGAACCTCTCGCCATCTTCACTTCAACTCTCCTTCGCCTCCTCCCGTAAAGAACTGCTTTCCCCCTCGCAAAGACCGGCCTCCTCGGGGACCGCCCTAGTATCTCATTGGACGAGACTGATTTTCTTGGTCTCCCATTGGTTGATCGCTCCGTCCGTCACATGCTGGAACATCTGACGTCAGTGTTTTAATTGTGCGGAGGGTTTGCGTGCGCAGAATTGTCACGGGATGCGGGATTGGGTTGCCCAGACTGCGCGACCTACAGAGCATAGCTAGTAAAGGTTACAGCTAAATCTGTTTGAGGACACAATGTAAAAAACACCGATAAGTGTGTAAAAAGATAAGGAAATGCATCGTGTTTTCCTTGAAGTGCACATGCCCGTCTCGTTTTAAATCTTTTGTTGCAGCAAATCTAAACGTTCGGTTTCGTCAATTGCTTGCTCATCATTGATATTTATGTTGACAATATAGTTTGTTATGAGTTTTTGGGGAGACCTGCCAGCTTTATGAACTCGCTATTAGGACACCGTAGTATTACAGCTCAGTGTAACTCAGTCTGACGTGTGCCAGCTGATGACGCATGAATGGAACACGCGCATGCGTAGAATCGTGCCTGCGGATTGGGGCGGTGCTGCTGTGCGCATGCGCGTTGACGTAAAGCTTGCAGTCGGATGTGCAGCTAAAGGCCTTCCGCTACCGAGACACGCACTGCAGCGCAAAAATGGCGAAGATCGCCAAAACACACGAAGGTATGTTATTTTTGAGCATTTGTTTATACGTCTCACGTTTAAGTTCGTATATGGTACATGTGCACGTACTCGTTTTTTCTGATCTTATGAAATGGCGTTAGGGAGAAATACACAGAATTAGGTCAGTAAAGGCGGTGAATACAATATGGCGTCTCGTCGTTGAATGTAACGTGACTGTGGCGCACGAAAAATTAAAACAAATGTCCTTTAAAGCGCTTTAGTGATGTGTAATATTAACATCTTTCGATTGCAATAATGTGCTTGTTTCCATCCAACTGTATTAGTTTAACTTCACAGCGTCCCAACGTAAAATACTTTGTTACGCAGATGAGTCGAACCCAAAATGGCGTTGCAAGCATGCAGACGAAAACAGAGAACTAATGTGTTCCCAGTATATTATAACACTTTGATATTTTAAGTTGTAAGTTGTTTTAAATATGTAGAATTGTACGTGTTTGTTTATTCTGAAGTTTATCTTGGTCGTGTAAAGTTACGTTTTTTTGTTCTTTGTTCCCGCTTCCCCTAATAAAGTGCAAGCCTGGTATTATGAATGCATGTTTATTTTTTTCCTTGGTTTGTGCTTTGAATTGTAATCCCATTTAAATGTATTACAATCGTTTGAAATTTGTATCTTTATATTATACATATAGGGAAAATATATATTTACAGTACAGGGCTTCATATGCCGCGATTATGGCTCAGCTGAAGACCCATAGCAGTAGTTTAAAAGCAGTTTTATATGTTTGAGAATGTAATAGATGATCTGGTTTTCTGTGCTTTTAGACATTGAGGCTCAGATCCTGGAAATCCAGGGGATGAAAGCCGCCCTTGTGGAGGGAGCTGAGGAGGGAGTTGGGCTGGATTCAACTGGATATTATGACCAGGAGATCTATGGAGGAAGTGACAGCCGCTTTGCTGGATATGTGACTTCAATTGCCGCCAATGAACAAGAAGAGGTACGTGATGACACAGTCATTTCAGAAGTGTAAATATAGTTTGTCACACACAGTTTGTTTACATTTTGGTGGCGTTTCTAAGTCCAGACATTTATTTTTAGGATGATGACGAGGATTCATCCACAAGTCTGCTTGGACCGAAGAAACCAGGATATCATGCTCCGGTTGCAATACTCAATTCCATTCCTCAGTCTGATGAACAGGTAAATAACAGACTTTCCATTTTCTAAGTCTGATTGCGTTTCTTTTGCTTTCCAACTGGTAGCATACAAAGCAGAGTTATAAACAAGCAATGTTGCTTTTTATCTTTTCTGCAGTACGATCCATTCGCTGAACACAGGCCGCAGAAGATTTCGGACCGCGAGGACGAGTACAAGAGACGCAGACAAAAGATGATCATCTCCCCAGAGCGTCACGACCCGTTTGCAGATGGTAAATTTTATGTCATCTTTGTCCCCTCAGCTTATTGTGCGTTCATGCCGATCAGTGTTTGCTCTGGTCTGGACTGTGAAGTTCTGATCCAGACCAGACTTCATGTTGCTTAACCCTTCGAACATCACCCAACAACTTGCTCCCTGTATGCAATTCTTCTGTCTCAGTAAGACATCACGCAGATCCAACTTTGATTGGCTCATGAATTTGATTGACTTGCACAGCACGTTTTGCTGGCCAATCAGTTTTGTTGGTTTTGGGAGACAGTTGGTTGGGTGGTGTCATTTGTCCCAGCAAGACATGGGTTACAGGTAGGTGTCCTGTTCGAAGGGTTAATGGATTTAATGTGAAACAGGTACAACAATAGTCAGCCACCACACACAGACACACTTGAGGCATAAGCACAAGTTTATTATTGTCAGAGGTTGACAGTCGTTGTGCAGGTACTGGCTCTGGAGAGCCTAAACTTTTCTCTTGTTCAATAAGTTCATAAACTTACATGCCACATCTGCTAAACACCCTTGATGTGCCAAAGTCAATATATTAGTAGACTGCTGGTATGAAACAAGAGAAACTTTTAAGTTTAAATAGTAGTAAGTTTAGCTATTTTGTTTCAAGCCTATCGAAGGCAGATTTATTTTCTAAACAAGTTATTTAGACATTTCAGTATCATCAAACCTGTAGGCCTGTAACCCATACATGCTCAAATACTGGCACAAATTAGATGGGAGTCTAGTAAGGTTACAATATGTATTTAAACAGGCTGCACACTCAAAACTGGATCAGTAAGGCTCAGATTATGGAAGGGATATAATTCTGGTTCAGGCAAACCTTGCATGTAGTCCCAGACAGAGGAGTCTATAACAAACTGTTGTGTACATATATTTCTATTTTATTATCATAAAATAGAGATATATCTATTGAAGAATCTGTGTACCAAGATTCCACAGGCCCATACTAACTGTCCTTAATTTCTCTCCTACAGCAGTACTGCTATGCCAGTCCTGTCTGCACTCTCTTAAGGGTGCAGCAACTCGTCCTGTGTAGGTTACGGTCAACAAAAAGAAACGTGTTTATCAGATAAAGCAAGATCATAGTTAGTAGATTTGGTCTGATGAGTGACCAGAGGGTCTATCTTGGAAGCCACCATGAAAACCTTGTTTGCTTTTAAGAAACAAATACCTTCATTTTAGTGCCTCATAAAGATGATTTTCACAACCTGTCATGCCTTCCCTTCTCATCAAGTTGGTTTTAACCAGTTCATCTTTCTTTATTAACAATGAGGCCAGATCCACGGTGATGCACTCGTGCATTTTAAGTTAATATTTTTAGATCAGTAGCTATCTCCATATTGTTCAGTCTTTCTGACTGTGCCATGCATAGTAACTTTACATTGTTTTAATTCTGCAATTCTACATGGATTGTGAGGAATTGACGGTAGAGGTTTGAGTACAAGGCTTTTCCTCCTTTGTTGAATGAGTGACAAGAGCAGAACAGGTGGTATGCTATTGTGTGTGTGAGTTCAAACCCTTTCCAAAGTGTTACTAATGGTAAAGAGAAATTTTCTAGGCTTCTTTTCTGCCGGTTGAAGTCTGACTGCAGAGGGACCCTTGGCACTGAAAGTGTACGTATTCTGGAGAGAGCAGCCCAGGACTCTGCATCAGTGATGGCTATATCCTCTCCTATTCTCCTCTTAAGCAACAACAACCTCATTGTACCTGCCTGTTTAATGTATGACTGTAAAGAATGCTTAGTTTTCATTGTCTAGGGTTGTTTTGTGTTATGAGAGGACATTAATTTAAACAAAATAAAGCCATCTATTCAGGGACAGTTGATTGTAGTGCTTTGTGTGTGAAAACGATGCTCTCGACTCGGCCGTGACTGACCTTCTCGCATCTTGTTGGTGCTCTTTCGCACAGGGGGCAAAACGCCAGACCCCAAGCTGCAGTCCAGAACGTACATGGATGTTATGAAGGAGCAGCATCTGTCCAAAGAAGAGGTAAGCAGTTGAAGATGACATCAACGTTGTCATCTGTGCTGTTGCATTTTTGGTTCAAATGTTTCTGTGTCTGCTACAGAGAGAGATCAGACTGCAGATGGTTGAGAAAGCAAAATCTGGGGAGCTGAAGTCTGTGAACGGCTCTGCAGCGTCTCAGGCAGCCGGAGCCAAACGCAAGCGTCGTTGGGATCAGACAGCCGACCAGACCCCCAGCAATGCCACGCCCAAAAAACTGTCCAGCTGGGACCAGGCAGATAGTGCTTCTGATGTGAGTGTAAACCAGCATCATTTGTGTCCAGAATTGTAGTTTTCAAAGAATGTAGTTACATGATCCTATTCTTCTCTTCCAGACACCAGGACACACACCTTCCAACAGTCGTTGGGATGAGACACCTGGCCGTCCCAAAGGTAGCGAGACCCCAGGGGCCACACCAAGCACCCGTATGTGGGAGCCCACACCAAGCCATACCCCAGCTGGAGCGGCCACACCGGGTCGGGACACCCCCGGACATGCCACACCCGGTCATGGTGGGGCGACTTCCAGTGTGCGCAAGAACCGCTGGGACGAGACACCAAAGACAGAGAGAGGTGTTTATTTTCTGTAGAGTTGGTTTAATAGTTACAGTTGCTATTTTTTTAAACGTAAATACATAAAAACAGAATGGTGTTAAACATAATTTTGTGTTTCAGAGACACCCGGGCATGGAAGCGGCTGGGCTGAGACGCCACGCACGGACAGAGGAGATGAATCGGTGGGAGAAACGCCCACCCCAGGTGCAAGCAAGAGGAAGTCCAGGTGGGATGAAACACCAGCCAGTCAGATGGGCAACTCAACTCCTCTTCTAACCCCTGGAAAGACCCCTCTGGGAACACCTGCTATGAACATGGCCACACCCACTCCAGGTATTGGACCTGTGTGTAGTCCGCTTTGTTTTTTTTTTGTAATTATGTGGCAGTTGCCATAACATTTTGAATGTTTGTAGGTCACCTGATGAGCATGACTCCAGAGCAGCTGCAGGCTTGGCGTTGGGAGCGAGAAATTGACGAGAGGAACCGCCCACTGACTGATGAAGAACTTGACGCGATGTTTCCAGAAGGATACAAAGTACTTAATTCTATTAAGACACAAATCTGTTAGAAAACCTACAGGTAATTTACATTAAATAAATGTTTATGGTTTCTTATCGTTTACTCCTTTAGGTACTGCCCCCACCAGCAGGCTACGTGCCCATCCGCACTCCAGCCCGTAAATTAGCTGCCACCCCCACACCCATTGGAGGCATGACCGGCTTCCACATGCAAACAGAAGACAGATCTATGAAACAAGTCAATGACCAGCCTTCTGGAAACCTGCCCTTCCTGAAGCCAGATGACATCCAGTACTTTGACAAACTTTTGGTAGGTCCTGGTTGATTGTAGGAAAAACTGTAAAGAAACCATGAAATTTGATTATTGGGGCAAAAAACCCATTGCAAGTTTCTTTTGTGTGTTTCAGTTTAGGTTATATTTGTGTATAGCTCTTATATATTCTATCATCTTGTGTAGATTAACCCACTTTTTTCATTTTTGAAACTAGGTTGAAGTTGATGAGTCCACACTCAGTCCAGAAGAACAGAAGGAACGCAAGATCATGAAGCTCCTCCTGAAGATCAAGAATGGAACACCTCCCATGAGAAAGGTTAGCATCTTCTCACATTTAATGTATAACTGTTAATTTGGGAATGTGACCACTAACCAGCTTTATACTTTCAGGCTGCTCTCCGTCAAATCACAGACAAGGCCAGAGAGTTTGGTGCCGGCCCTCTCTTTAACCAGATCCTGCCATTGCTGATGTCTCCAACACTGGAGGACCAGGAACGGCATCTGTTGGTGAAGGTCATTGATCGTATTCTCTACAAACTTGACGACTTGGTTCGACCTTACGTCCATAAGGTAATTTTCTGTTCATTATTAGCATCAGTATGTGTGTTATAGATTTGTGTGGATCATTGCGTGACCTTTTAACACCTCTGTCCTTGAAGATTCTTGTGGTGATTGAGCCCTTGCTGATTGATGAAGATTACTACGCCAGAGTAGAGGGTAGAGAGATCATCTCCAACTTGGCAAAGGTAAGAAAGATCTAAAGAAGTTCTAAACTGTTATAAACTTCCAGCAAGTTTCTCAAACACACCCCATTCTTTCATTGGTTGAGCAAGTAGAGCCATGGTCTGATCGCTTGTGTCTTTTGCAGGCTGCTGGTCTGGCCACCATGATTTCCACCATGAGGCCTGACATTGACAACATGGACGAGTATGTGAGAAACACGACAGCTCGTGCTTTTGCCGTTGTGGCATCTGCCCTGGGCATTCCATCTCTCCTGCCCTTCCTCAAGGCTGTTTGTAAGAGCAAGAAATCCTGGCAGGCTCGTCACACAGGCATCAAGATTGTCCAGCAGATCGCCATTCTCATGGGCTGTGCGATCCTACCTCATCTCCGCAGCTTGGTGGAGATTATAGAGCACGGTGAGTTTGCATGCTGGTGCTTTTATGTTCAGTCTTGAGGTTGCTGCTTTGTTTTTGAGAATCTTTCATTAGCAAAACAAAGGTCCTGAATCAGTGCTTGATATTGGTTGGTCTTGAAAATCTTTGTTTTTCTCTGAAGGTCTTGTGGATGAGCAGCAAAAAGTGCGAACCATCAGTGCTTTGGCTATCGCTGCTCTCGCTGAAGCTGCCACCCCATACGGTATCGAGTCCTTCGATTCTGTGCTGAAACCTCTTTGGAAGGGTATCAGGCAACACAGAGGCAAGGTGAGACCGATTCAGCATCGCTTTGATCGAAACCTGCCATAGGAATTTTCCAGTTAAATGGTTTATTTGTACTTTTGTAACCTATTATATTGTGTCTTAGGGTCTTGCTGCCTTTTTGAAAGCTATTGGATATTTGATTCCTCTTATGGATGCTGAATATGCCAACTATTACACCAGAGAAGTGATGCTTATTCTCATCCGAGAGTTCCAGTCTCCAGATGAGGAGATGAAGAAGATTGTCCTCAAGGTGCGACAGACGAAGGATTCAAAAGCAAACTTGGTTTTGGCCATTGTTCCAGTCATCTAATGTTGTTTCTAATCTTCTCAGGTGGTAAAGCAGTGCTGTGGTACAGATGGTGTGGAAGCCAATTACATTAAAACGGAGATCCTGCCCCCATTCTTCAAACATTTCTGGCAGCACAGAATGGCGTTGGACAGGCGTAACTACAGACAAGTATGTTCTGACTGGTTATATCAACTGTTATGTGTGAAGCCAACATTGATCAATATGCATCTAACATGGTTCCTCACTTAATAGTTGGTGGACACTACAGTGGAATTGGCCAATAAGGTAGGAGCAGCTGAGATCATTTCCCGTATTGTGGACGACTTGAAGGATGAAGCTGAACAGTACAGAAAGATGGTGATGGAGACCATAGAGAAGATCATGGGCAACCTTGGTGCCGCCGACATCGATCACAAGCTGGAGGAGCAACTTATTGATGGTATCCTGTATGCTTTCCAAGAGCAGACCACAGAGGTGAGTTATGGAGATAACTGATGTCTTGTTTTGATGCTTATGGACTGTTAATAACCTCCTAATCTTCCCCGTATCTCCAGGACTCTGTGATGCTGAATGGATTTGGTACGGTGGTTAACGCTCTGGGTAAGAGAGTCAAACCGTACCTGCCTCAGATCTGCGGTACGGTGCTGTGGCGTCTCAACAACAAATCCGCCAAAGTCCGTCAACAGGCTGCTGACCTGATTTCTCGCACAGCAGTGGTCATGAAAACATGCCAAGAGGTGAGGAACGATTTTGGATATGTTGTGGTGAATTAAACTGATTTGCAAATATTGCTTACTAATATATTCTTGTGCTGATGTTGCTCATAGGAAAAACTGATGGGACACTTGGGTGTGGTGTTGTATGAGTACCTGGGAGAAGAATACCCAGAAGTGCTTGGTAGCATCCTTGGAGCTCTTAAAGCCATTGTCAATGTCATTGGTAAGTTTCCCAAACACCTTGCCTCAATGGTAGGCTAGGCAATTTTAATAGAGGAGCTAGCGATAGCAACCTAGCTTTGAAAGCATAAGATCCTGCTAGTTATTTAGTGTTACCTCCTAAGCCACACCTCCTGCAATAGTATGTCCCACACAGAGTAAGTTCTGAAATGTCCGATTCTCAGGTATGCACAAGATGACGCCACCCATCAAGGACTTGCTGCCACGTTTGACACCCATCCTGAAGAACAGACATGAGAAGGTGCAGGAGAACTGCATCGATCTTGTGGGCAGAATCGCTGACAGGTTGGTGCTCCTTTTCTTCAGCTCTTCAAATTCTGAAGCGTTTCAAAAACATTTACTAATCCTGACAACGTTTCAGGGGTGCCGAGTATGTGTCTGCCAGAGAATGGATGCGCATCTGTTTCGAATTGCTGGAGTTGTTGAAAGCCCATAAGAAGGCCATCCGCAGAGCCACTGTCAACACTTTCGGCTACATCGCCAAGGCCATCGGGTAAATGCCAAGTGCAATGAATGTCACTTGGGATAACATTAAGAAAACGTTTTTAATCTACTTTTTCCCTCCTTAGTCCTCATGATGTGCTGGCCACACTGCTCAACAATCTGAAGGTACAGGAACGTCAGAACCGTGTGTGCACGACGGTAGCCATCGCTATCGTGGCCGAGACGTGTTCGCCTTTCACTGTGCTTCCAGCGCTGATGAACGAGTACCGAGTTCCAGAGCTTAATGTCCAGAACGGTGTCCTCAAGTCTCTGTCCTTTCTGTTTGAGTACATCGGTGAAATGGGCAAAGACTACATTTATGCTGTCACACCTCTGTTGGAGGATGCTTTGATGGACAGGTGAGCTGGGACATTATTGATTCAGAGTCAAGCTATCACCTCAGACATGCAGTCTGCTGTAACCTCTGTTTCTGCTGTCCTTCACAGAGACCTCGTGCACAGACAGACAGCCAGTGCTGTGGTCCAGCATATGTCTTTGGGAGTCTTTGGATTTGGCTGTGAGGATTCTCTCAACCATTTGCTCAATTATGTTTGGCCAAACGTTTTTGAAACATCTCCTCACGTTATACAAGCTGTAATGGGGGCTCTCGAGGGTCTGCGGGTGGCGATTGGGCCCTGCCGCATGCTGCAGTATTGCTTGCAGGTATGTCTTGCTTATTTGAAGAAATGTGAGATTTAATTACTATTTTCCATAAAGAAATTTGGGGTAATCTAATGGTATGTTTCTCTTATTCAATAGGGTTTATTCCACCCTGCTCGCAAAGTGCGTGACGTGTACTGGAAGATTTATAACTCGATCTACATCGGCTCCCAGGATGCACTCATCGCCCACTATCCTCTCATCTACAACGACGAAAAGAACTCCTATGTTCGTTACGAGCTTGATTATTTCCTGTGAATATTTATCTACCTTTACATGTGCACTCTTCTCCTATATCTGTGGCTCACTCATTGTTTATAGGATTTGGTCCATTTTTATGTTCTCTGGTAGATTGTAACTAGTACCACAAAATCTGTGGTTGGAAATTTGTTTCTTATTAAAAAGCAGAAAGTTTAAAGAATCTGTCATACGTGAAGCTTTTAGGTCTCTTGATTGGACTGTTCTGTTTTTACAAGCTCTGTGCACAGTAATGATAAAGGTAGTAACAGGTTTGCTGAGTAGTGTAATGTTCAGTGAATCTTGTAAATTTGAGACTTGTGTTCTGGCCTGTCAAGTTGCTCTTTTGCTCAGTCACATCTGTTCTTATTATAATGTTGCTTAGTTTGGCTGATTAAACATTTGTATATTAAAGGATCCCCTGTGATGCGTTTTATTACCTTTCACTACCATGTGTGATTAATGTCATTCATAACTTATGACATCTCTTCTGAGGAACACAATTGTTAACCAAACCACCTTAGCGTTGACTTCAGCTGAATGGAAATGAAACATTTAAAATATTTCTGTATTCCATATTAAAAGTCATGGAAATTACATGGTGTAAAAATTAAGTTATCAGTTTGTTACATGCCATGTAAAATCACTAGTAAAAGGTTTTGTCAGGATTCTTCATGACTGCTATTTTCAGTGGTTGGTACATATTGGTTGGATATGATGTACATGTGCAAAATATTTAGAAGGCACTGAACAAAAGCTCCGGCTTTATCACTTGCAAATGGTTGCGGACCGTCTTAGAGACAGGATTTGAATATTGTTGCAGTTTGAACAAAATATATGGAGCAGAGAAATGGGTTTAACTGTTGCAAGGCATTTAAAATCTTTAACTTAAAAATCAAGACTTTTTTTCAGTTTCCGTGTGGAGGAACCTTTGTTCAAATACATCCATTATCTAAACGTTTGTTTGCTTTTTTCCCACATTCTGTGTAGACATAACAGCGGAGGTGGAGGGAAAACTGTCAGTTGTGGTTTTTGCGCAAACATGAGGGTCCTCGAGTCTCTATATCTGAAACAATGAGGGGCTATATTTGTATAAAGAATCTCAGACTCAAGTTATCATTTTTACATCCCCCTTTTGATAACATCTACACTTCCATGACAGTAGCTGAAAACAATTGGTTTGTTTGTCACATACTGCAACTTGTGTTGATCACTAACAATATTCTCCAGACTAGTTCCAATCATTTAAATAAAACTATTTAGCAATAGTTTTTACCTGGAAGACTGTATGCATGTTCTGAAATAAACTGAAACAGGCAAAAGCAAAGCCCTCTGTTTTCTTTAAACATAACGAATGGCATTTTCAATGTAAACACAAATGACAAAAACACTTCCTTAGGTTTCCATTTGACCCTTTAGCTAATCTCTCATGCTCCCTAAAATAGAGCCTCTGCAACAATAAGATATACATACAGTGTGTTAAATGATCTCATCCAGCACAAACAAACAATGATATTTGCTTCCAGGAACATTGTGGATATTTCCTGTTTTTTATTTCCCTCATTATGTAAAACTGTCATTTATTGTCCACCGTTGAACAGTGCAGACATCAAATAAACATACAGGAAAGTTATTCAACAGGTTGTGAATTTTAGATGCCTTTATATTGCAACCCCATATAAATGTGAATAAACCATAAACATGCCCATGGAGAAAAATACTGACAGGTGACTAAATGCACCAAGATTGATTGTTTGCATGAGATATTATCATCTGAAATGTTTGAAATGTTATATTCTTCATTCAGTAACATCTGCTCACACATCGGACATCATCAGTAATGGCATCAGTCGCAACACGTGACGGGCTGTCGGAAGAACTGACAACCACCTTCTGCGTCGGACATAGAGGGGAAACCAAATGCGAATCCTACTAAAGTAAAGGTTTGCCTCATGAATATTAATTTCTCCACGCTGACGTTTCTGCATAACGTCCGTAGAGTGTCTAGGCACGCATGCAAATTAACATTCATAAGTTGAAATTATGGGATTCGCTGATTGGTCGACTCAGCAACTCCCTCTCCACCCTTGACTGTTTTCAGCCAATCAGCAGCAACGTTAAGAGCCCTAATGAATATTCACATGCACATCCTTCACAATAGTATGATTTATAACTCATCGCAGGGGAAGGATATAAACGTTTACTTCCTGTAGCTTCTGTAACGAATAAATATATAACGCACAACATAAACGAGTGGGATATAAAATACGAAATCGGGACCGCCGTGGATGCAACTGCTGTAAATGCGGATTGTTTACAGCAGTCCTCGCATCCTTTCCTCCCTCCCCTTTTCCTCTTTCCCGGAGAACCGGAGCGGTGGTGGTGAGACAGCGGCTACAGTTTCCCCCGCTGACCGAAGATAGCGCATGCACGACCGGCCACGGCCGTCACATCACACCGGGCCCCTTATTGGGTACGAGCCACAGCAAAGCAGGAAGCAAGTATTTGATGCCACATTGTTGTGCATCATCCTTCTGTGAAGAACAACATCTTCTGGATATCAGTAGCTTCAGCTCTCCTCAGGAGTTTGGATGTACAATTGCACTTGATATGGCTGTTCTTAAACTAGTCGACCAGGTAAATGCATTTGGGTTTGAGATACACGGTGCATTTTAATACTTCCGTAAATGCTAATTCAGTAACTGAATGACATGATGTTTTAGCAACCTGGTAGTTTTGCACACGGATAAATAACCTTTTCAGCTGATGTAAATGCGATATATACATACACGATGCAAAAGCATGACAGCTTATATAAGCCTGGAAGGTATATATATATATATACACACACATTCCTGTCATTTATTTTCTTAGTTACGCCTCTGCTGGTGGGAGTTTTTGAGAGCTAACAGTTCAAACTTAAGCCATTAAAAGCCATTAATCTTACAGTGTGGAAAATGTTTCAGAAAGATGAAGGTAGATCTTTGTAAGGCATCACCCAGAATGCTTTTCATATTGACTTATCTGCACTCACAAAGGACAGACTTCCTGCTGTTGGTTGTGATGCTGATGTTGATATAAATCTAATCTGCAATCTAAGTTTCAAGAAGAAATGCAAGCAGTCCGAATCTGTTTTCTGTCCATACTAACCAGTATTATTTGCCTACCAATGTATGGTGGATCTCCTCCCAGTTAAAGCCTTGCTAAGTTCCTTCTCCCACAACCGTCTGTGTTTTTGTGACTGAACCAGTAATTTATGTTCCAAACAATCTTTACAAAGTTTCTAGTCAGTCAGCTAAAGAATTTCACAGAAACTGATTTTATCTGGTATGTTACGTTACTGGTATATTGACATGGGCAATAGTACAAACAAAATGTAACAAGAACAGTCAACATAGTGTTGAATAGTCAACATAGTGTTTTAAGGGTATAGAAGAAGAATAGTCAACATAGTGACTTTTTTTTTTTTTTTTAAGAATAGACAACATAGTGTTTTAAGGGTATAGAAGTAAAGGGTGATTGCAGGTCATGTGACTCCTTCATATCCAGACGTCATTGCAAGTGTTCAGAAGCTGTCCTTGAAACAAGTAACACAATGTCTGTCAGTCCCATGGACTTCATGTCAAGGTTGAGATTGTTTTAAGCTGGGAGGCTCAGTAGTTGAGACTAAATCTATATGGTTAGTACTAGCTTAGCTTGTGTCTCTGATGGACAGTAGTGTCTGCTTTAAAGTGACTCTTGCACACTGCAATGTTAAAGGAATGTTTTGGGAGCAAAACAAGTTAAGCAGCATCGACAGGCATGTTATCACAGAAAATACTTTAGATTCATCACACATACTTTGCAAAAGCTGAATGAAGGTTTATAAGGCAAGAAATTTAAAGGCGTTTCAAAGCAGATGTGCAACTTTATTTTTTGTGTAAAAAGTATTGCGCTGTATCTTGCACCATTGACTTACATTCTAGCTTGCAGTAAATGCAAATCTTGTTTGTTTTAATAACTGTGGGATGTGTCAAAATTGTTTTCTGTGGTAACTGGCAGCATTCCACAGATGTTGTCTACACAGTCTAACTTTTGTTCGATGGACATGTTTTCAAATAGTTAATTTGTAACACCAAGCGTTGTCAGTGTTAGGAATATTTATGGTTGAATGTTGTCTTTTGCCCCGAAGAGGAAAAGAACAGGAAGTTGTTGAATCTCAACATTCCCTCTCATGCTTTCCTGCAATCTCAGAGGACTACATGACACAAGTTCAGAGAGATAGAGGGGGAAAATGGGGGGGCGTGTGTTTTCGGGTTATAGGGAGTTCTGTAATTCAAGCCTTGCATTGTATACGACTTGCATAATACAAGACATATGTATAGAATTTTCTTTATAATGATTATACCTCAGTTTATATTCTTAGATAGCCAAAACACGTTTTAAAGCTTTATGTGTGACAAAGGGAAACTTTAAACAGGACACACATCTTTCAAAACTCAAAATAACCTTAAATTGGGCAGTTTGTTTGTAGCCGCGTTGAAATCTTTAACAAGGAACTAGATTATAATTTCGCAATGCATTTATTGTGGCCCGTCAGCAGTTCCTCGTTTTAAATCCACAATTCACGAAGAGTCCGTCAGCTTTGTTTTGAAGACGACACAAAAAGAAGAGTCTGCGGTGCTCCAGTTGTCAAAAGTAAAGAAACCTCACTCCTCATTGGTTAAGGAGGAAGTCTGGCTCGCTCTTATTGGCCCTTTAAGGCAAATGAGGGGTTAGAGAGTGGGGGATGGCCGTGTAGCCTAACGCATGTCAACAATAGCCTCAGTGTTTGAGTGTTTGGCATGGAGCAGCACGGGGAGGTCGGGGAATGTCCTCATTTGTTGTGAGGCGCGTCCAGAACCCTGCTTGTGCCAGTGCTCAGCAACCTCGTCCCCAAGCCCTGCGGTGCCATTACACAGACAGCACTGTTGTCACGCTGCACAGCCACCAGCTGTTATGCTGTCTTTGAGCTGTGTGGTCGTCTATGACAGAAGCGACATCACACAGTGCAGAGACTCTGACATTGTGTTCTCATGCAATGTTCTCAAGTTTCTGCAACTGGCTTTTTGTTTACATTTAGCCAGAGGTTTTATACTGCCATTTACATTTCCTTTCAGGTATCAGTACTGTCTCAATTCACAATTCACTTAAAAACAAATGAGACTGTTTCCAATACAATATAGAGCTGTATATATAATTAGGATTATAACGGATATCTGATTATTTGGTTTTGGAAAGTGGGGAAAAGTGTTCTGACGGTCAGTCATCTGCCTGTAGGTTTCATCAAATTTTTCCGGTCGATGTTGACTTCCGAAAGCTGAGTGAAATGAAATAACTAATGGATTGTGGCGAGTTGGCCAAGCAGAGATCGTTTTTAATGGATGATGAAATGAGTTTGAAGTGAGTGGGCAAGAGATGGCCTGTTTTTACATCGAAAAATAGAGCAGATCTCAACAACAGTACTACACAGGGAGTTGGTTTGCATGCAGGTGTGCGTACAGAGAAAGTCAATGAGTGAAGGAACCGATTTGTGTTATTATATGTGTGATATGATCTAACGTACATGTTTATGAAGTAGCCCTGAGTGTAGGTTGGGTGCGTTTGCATGTTAGGCCGACTGCATGTGTTCTGTTTTATAGCGGAAGTGAAAATGCTTTCCACGCTTCCTCTGTGTCGTTTCTGAGAAGGTGAAAATAAGAAACAGGAAGTCTGATGTGGAGGCTAATACAGAGAGACACAGGAAATGCAGACAGACAAATTTATCTTTGCAGCGCTTCTAATGCCACGGATGTCTTTGATTATCATACATTTTATTTTGTGTTACAAATGGGTCTTCAAATGCGCATTCGAGGGGCACTGCATGGATCAACTAGCTAATTTTGCTAACTAGCTAAAAGTGATATGAAATATGCAACAAACCCAGAGTTGACGTTTATGTTCTAAATCCAAAGTTGATGGTTGAAGACACCTGATGACTTAAATATAAGCAAATATACAACATAACATGGGCTATAATAGTAGCCTGTGGGTTTGGATCAGTTTACTTGTTCCAGAAACAGGGCAGAAGATGATAATTACACAGAGGAAACATGACTTTAATTGACCATGTGTGGTGAAAAGCCTGCTGGTGGCTTCAGATTTGGTCTCCCAGCAATGACGACATTTCATGGAAATGTTGAAGGCTGTGGTTTCTTAACCTGGTTTTGTGTTCTGTGCAGAGATATGGAATCAAAGAATAACAAACTGATGTTTCATGTTTTAAGGTTATTCCAATCCAGAGAGATTTGTAGGTAATCCACACCCAACATATTTTTGTCATGGTTACACCGATGACCTAAACAAGGTTTTTACAGTTTCTGAGGTAAATTTGAACTGCTTTTTTATGTGGTTGCTGGGGTATTCTGATGGGTTGCTAGGTGGTTGCTTCCTGACAAACGAATCGAAGGAGCCACCATTCTAATTTCTGGTCCCCAAGTACGGCTTGGGTTCCTTCTTTAATGCAAATCTATAGAATTTGTTTAGTTTTATTGTGCATGTTTAAATGTTAATACCATGTTAAAATAGTCTTATTTTTACAGCCACCCCTCATCCAAGCCATCTTTAATGGAGACCCGGATGAGATTCGTATGCTAATATGTAAATCTGAAGACATCAATGCACTGGTATGTATCAGTTCTTTTACTTGACTACAGATTATCCTGTATTTCTTCAGGAATCCCACAGATAACAGACAAAGCCTTTAATCTATTTGTTTTAAAGGCAACAGGCCGCAAAATTGTTTTTGAGGTCGTTCTTCCCCAGAATATTTATTTGTTCTGTTTGTTCTGGTACCCAAACCTCAGTCTCTTCCTCCAGCTGTCTCACTTATCTTCTCTCTCAGGACGCAGAGAAGCGAGCTCCTCTTCACGCAGCTGCCTTCCTTGGAGATGCTGAGATCACAGAGCTTCTCATTGTCTCTGGTAGAACTGTTTTGTTTTTCGACCACCAGTCTAGCACAGAACCATTACAAAATCTCATTTATAATAGCTGCATCTTCAAAACCAACAAAAGCCATTGTAGAGTTGGACCTTATGGTTGAAAATTCATGTGTTGTTCCAAAATCATATGTTTTTTTCCTTCCTTCCATGGACCACAAACTCACCAGAGCTCTCTGAGATCATTCATGCTCGCACCAAACTTGGCACCTCACAATTCAACCAAGACCTCAAGGAAAAAAACGAATGTGGGTTTGGAACAACATGAAGAATGATGACATAATTGGGGGTTTGGGGTGAACTTTCCCCTAAAACAGCCAACCATTATAGGAAATGACAGCCCCCTTCCCCAAAATTCTAATATTCATGAATGTATTATATACGTTTTTGTTTTGTGCTTCTTCGTTTTTAGGGGCACGGGTCAATGCCAAAGACGGCATGTGGTTGACTCCACTCCACAGAGCAGTGGCTTCCCGCAGTGAGGTGGGCTTAATAATTAAACAGCTTTTGATAGCCGAGACCCAAGTTTTGTGTAATAAATTCAACCATTATAAAACACAAGTTCTATTTTTTTGACTGTGGGAAACTGCAACATTCAATGCGTCTGCTCTAGAGAAGTCCTGCCTTCTAGTAGAAAGAGCCAATTGTCAGTCACTAAACACTGAGGGAGGGATTTGACAGCAGTTATGTGGGACCTTTTCACATGTATATTACTTGTTTTTATAGCACAATTTGAGGTTAAAAAAACATAATTAATATTATAGTTTGTCATGTGTAATAGTTGGTAAATATATTGTTAATTTAACTGTATCCATCGATGTAAGACATGTATCTCTTCCCCTATTCAAGTAAATAGCTTGGTTCTATGGCTGTCGAATACAAAAACTCCTTAAAGGGAGTTTGACCATGTTGAGAATGAACAGAATTACAGTTCACAATGTGCTCTTGCACATAAATAATTTTTCAAGCATCATTTAAATTGGTCACGCCAGGACAGTCTGTATTTTGTAGCCGTGTTATTTGTAGCATCTGTCTGCTGGTGTCACCAATTTTATTTCACCCACGTATAGGAAGTGGTTCGCGTGTTGATCCGTCATTCCGCTGATGTTAACGCGCGGGATAAGAACTGGCAAACTCCTCTGCATGTCGCTGCCGCTAACAAGGCCCTGCGCTGCGCTGAGGTCATCATTCCGCTCCTGAGCAGCGTCAACGTTTCGGACCGCGGGGGGCGGACTGCACTGCATCACGCCGCCCTCAATGGGCACACAGAGGTACGGCATGTCAATACTGATATTGTTGTTTACTATGGACAAAGTATTTTCATTTGGTAGATTGTAACCAAAACTAACATACGTAATTTGAAAAAATCAATGCTAAATACAAACATTAAATTATAAGTTTAAAAGTTAGCATAGTTAGGATAGCTAAGACTTAAACAATGGCGCTTGATGTCTTCTTCCCCAAAAAATATGAAAAGTAAAAATTGTGTAATTGTACAGTATTTCAGATGTTCATTTTGGCACCGCTTGGGTCGCACACATTTAATGAAGTCACAGAAATACTTTATTACCTCATTGTTGCATTTCACTGCATTTGACCTCACTGATATGACTGAGACAGTGTCGGCCGCTCGCATAGCTCACATTCCCAAAACAACATCACATGAGCACTGACACATACTGACTTCCCCTCGCAGCATTGTCAGCGTTGCCGGGATGTTCTAGAACAATTCAGAGTGGCATTTAAAAAGTCATTATATCAATTGTGACACAAACACACAGAACAATACGCTTAGGCTTCAGGAGAGCCATAATTACTGATGCATTAATGATTCATGCTGAACTGCTTGCTGACACATTTATTCTCTTGTCTCTGTTGTTTATGTCTCTCTCTCTCTCTTTCTCTCTCTCTCTCTCTCTGACTCTCTCTTTCTTCAGATGGTTAG
>JBAJNP010000519.1:0-10286 GCA_036877545.1 Yasuhikotakia modesta
AGATTTGCAGAGACATCACAGAATTACTGTTACTTTTTGTCAACAGTTGTCTCATTTGAAATGTACTGTGTTTAAGGAGAACATTTCAGACAGTTCTCATTTTTCCTCATCTATCTTTTCCTCTGTTCTCCCCTCTGTAATTATTTCTGTTTTCTTTAGACCACGTTTCTGATTTGGAAGGAGTAACTTCTGTAAGTCGTGAGGTCTCATCTCCCTGTGAGTTTCTGCTCAATCACACTGACCACATTCACTTCATTAGCACAGAGCAGATGAGAGTCAGCTTGGCCAGTGAGTGAAGCGTCTCTCCGCAGCATGAGGGATTCACGCAGAGCTTGTGAACATTAGCAAGTGGGGAGCGATTACATAGCAGGGAGGAAGACGACACCTTCATCCTCTCACATCACTGAGTCAACGGGCCTCTCCGTATGATTTGCTGACCCATTCCAAAGATTCACAAACTGTCACTGCGGGTTGTTGGTCTTGTGTGAATCTTCTGTCTCATGATGGAGGGGAGTTGAGAGGAAACGGAAGAAAACTTTTCCATGACATCAAACTTACCTTGACAGGTACACTGCCCAGGGAGGTCCATGACAAGCTGTGTGTGACCGACTCTCTCAGGCATTGAGTTTTGTAGAGCCATTGAGTTTTTCTTCAACATCAATGCTGTCAGCATGAACTGAATGTTGGTAACCTATTTTACGTTCATAATGTATTTCTGGGTGAAAAGGATATTTAAAAACAGCATCATTTAAGACTAGGCATGCATATTAATAAAGTTTTTATTTCATGTTGACTTTGAGGTTTTAAACAACCAGAAAAGTCAAATAGAGACAAAAATGATAAAATCTTCTGAAGATTTAGATTTTGAGGTGAAATGTTAAAAATTAATGTCAAAATAATACCAGATGTTGCTGATATTTTATGTCATCTATTAAATATGGGAAAGTATTTGACCACAAAAAAAAACAATAGTCTAAAGACAATGCTTTACTTTTGGCAGTTGTTTTGTTGTTTTAATGTTTTAAAGCATTATGCCATGGCTTTAACCATTCCAAATGGGTTTAGCCCATAATCTACAAAAACAATAGCCTTTCCCATTTATTGTGTTGAAGCTGGAAAAGCTATGCATGCATGTTGGTATGAAAGGAATGGTGTGTGATTTAAGTATGTTTCTGGCACAACTTTAGCTCCAGAAAGCATCAATAGAGGATCTCACTCTGACGGACGGTTGCTCCATGTGTCTCATACAAACAGGGCTGGAATTATCCTTTATCGGCAATTGCATGCAGCTCCAGTGGGCCAGCTTCACATCCCGAGTCAACCACGTCGGGCTCGGGATTAAAGATGGACATGCGGCCTCTCCATGCTCCAGCGGTCTGAAATCCATAACCGGATTGGTAGTGTTGCGCCATTAGAGTTAAACCAGCTTCAAAGGCCTGAAGCTAGAGAGACACAACATGCTTACTGTCCAAACCTGCTTAATCAAGGCCCTTACAGAAAATACAGAGGGGACATTGAGTTGATTGGGGTTTGAGTTGAACTGGGTTTGGTTCAGGTATTGGATGGAGTGAGACGCCACTTAAACCCAGAGCAGGAATGCCAAACACATTTCCAAAGGATTGTGGGGAATCCTTCTGAATGTGGGCATGAGGGTAGCTTGTGGAATGTGCCCTCCAAAATACCCCCAAATAGGGAAAGTGGAAAAAGATAGAAAATCAATCATATCACTAACTAAACAACACAAAAAGTATGTCAAAAACTTTTAATGGTTAAAGATGACATATATATAAATATATACATTAACCTGCTTTGAATTAAGTCAGCTTAATTCACTGACATTTAATTACATACTTGTTTAACTTTTTAATCTAAAGTTACATTATAAAGTTACACCTAGATGTTACATTTTTAACATTGTTTGCTTTGGGTAACAGAATATCTTCACAGAGTACTTTGTTTTTTAACTTACACGATGACCAAACAAAGTTTTAGGCTGGACCTTTACAAAAATTTTAGCTTGAAATAACTGCCTTTTAATTGTAGACCTGTTGTGTTTTACTGTCTGTGACAAACTTGTTTATTTTTTAGGTTCACAGTGGAAATTCTTTCATACCTTTACTGAAATACATAACTATATTTTATAAATACATAATATATATAATATGTAAATACAGTATTTCTATTTAACCTTTACAAACCCTTTGGTTTCTTTACAAACCCTTCTTACGTCATTGTGTTCACATGTACTGTATGCCTACGAATGTTAAGTTACAAGCATTTTTAGAGGTGCAATATTAAAGTTTTTATAGTGTGAGAGGTCCTGCCGGTTGTGTGTGTGATGTTGCTTTAGTGTCAGTAACCCCTGCATTTATACCTGTACTGAGTCAGAGGCCTGGAACAGTAGGTGGAACAGTAGGTGACGGTAATGAATTAATGGCACCGACAGCTTGTCACACTTTCTGCTGTGAAATGTTTACAGGAGGAGTGTTGATGTACAACGACACTAATTTGAATAAAAATGAATTTACCCCTGTTGTCTCATTTGCAGGAAATTTTCACATCTCTTGCGCGAAACTGGCACAGTGTGAACCATCACATTCACACACACACACACACACACACACAGTGTCACAAATGTTGACGCACTTTTGGAGTATAACACACATTGTGATGGAAAGTTTCTATTAAACTTGAGAAAAACCTACAAATCTGGAACTACACAAAAGAGAGAGAGAGAGAGAGAGAAGAGAGAGAGAGAGAAAGCTATACGTCCCACCTCATTGATCTAGCTGAAGGACAGATGTGGCTTGTTTAATTAACCCAAGCCGGAGGTGCAGATTGAAATTCAGACACTACTCTGTATGAAAATGTATTTACACTTGGCAAATTAACAAGTGCCCAACATTAAAAACGTGTGAGAAAAGAAGAGTCAAAAAAGAGCTTATCAAGCTAATTTTGCAGGAATTGTTTGTGATATTATATGACTTGCAGATGTGAATTAACACTTCAGTTTAGGATTTGTAAACAAAAAAAGAAACTCTCATGAGGCTAATCACATTATCACAGATGTTTGACAAGGTGTATATCCATAAGAAAAGAAATTTAACATTACAAAATATTACATACTGTTCTATAGGGTCCAAATGTCAAAATTTAGGAAATCAAAAACAAAGTTCTGCTGACAATAAAGAACATCAATTCTGAATATCATTTTTTTTATCAGTTTTTTGACTGAATTTGTTTTACTTTAACATTGATAATGCAATTTGTTATGAAATGTTTTGTATTTAATTAGAAAAGTCTTAGACTTTTGGAACCCACTGTGTTTTTATTATTTAAGATAAACATAAATAAATATAGTAATAAAAACAGATAAAGAACAATAAAATCTATATATTTGAATTATAGATTTATACTTGCATTTTCAAATGAATAGTCTTTTCTCTGACAGTTAACATTGTGGCCAACTTTGACGCAATGGTTAGTGGCACATTGGTTTGATGAATTGTAAAAAAACAGCCAAACTGTAATGAAAACAGAACCTGAATGCTTAAATGGAAGGTGAGCATTTTTGTCATATGAAATTAGATGTAAGGTTGTATTCAGCAAATGGAAACAGAAAGCATATTGGATTCATTTGTTCCGACAAATTGGTAATTTGAAGAGAAAAAAAATTAGATTGCATTTCAGGCTTTTAATCAGAGAGGCATTAGTTAATTTATCAAGCACTGTATAATTTGTCTTTGAGTGTTCTTGCATTTCTAGCAGTAATAGCATATCCAGTCTGGCTCTCTTGGGTCGTTCGCAGCTAATTAATGCGTGGCTGAATCCTATTGCATTATCACAATTGAACCTGCAGTACACAACACTGCAATAACAATGCAGTGAAAAAAACTTGTATACGAGCAGAAGCTAAAGTAATTCTAGTTTAACTAAAACTTCACAATGCATTCACCAAACAACTCCGTAAACAAACCTTGTATTTAAAAACATGGCAACTCTAATTAAACGTTTGCATTTTAAGTCAGTGTAACCCTGTCTCAATGATTCATTTCCAATATCAGCTGTTCTGAGCATTAATGTGTCTCCGTTAATTTACAATATAACATAACCTTATTATAATATTTGTACCAATAGAGTCTGCTCAGAGCTGTGGGCATTCCTGAGAACTAGCCAATATGTAAGTCAGAAACAGTTAATCTTGAAAAAAGCAATTAATCTGGACTTAAGAAACATCAGTTTGCATTTTCCATTCGAATAAAACAATCCGTACATTCCAAATTGATCACGTAATCGATTAACCCGTCAACTGCGGTTCAGCAGAGAATGTTAAAATACACCAAAGCTGAGGTTTTCCCTTCTAAGGGAGCCGTAGAATCTGATTGGTGGTTCAGCACCTCTCAGGAGCATGATGAATATTCAAAGATCCAAGCTTCCAATAGATGATTCTTCACTTCCGGCAGTGACTTTTTTAGATGTGAAAAGGAAGGTGCATTTATCAACACCAGATGTAGAAGGTCAGTGTTTGTGGTCGCAAACCACAGATACATCCACAAACTGTTGGAGTGCTCTCTACACTCTTGCGGGCTCATAAATTATAGTCCAAGCCTTGGAACAACATTGCTGCTAAATTGCAACTCTAAGGTCAATTATTGACAATTTATCATGCACTCACAGTAAGGGCTATTTAAAGTCTTTCATAAGAGAATGTGTGTCAGAATCAGGGCAATTTTAGCATACGATTAACTATTACATGACCCTTTTTCTGCAAAGTAGCACGGCCTAATTGTGAAGTGTAAACTGCCCGTGCCAGCCAAAGTGAGAGAGACATTAGATGAATGACCGCAGTACCATCTGTGGGCAGGAAGTGATGAGGCGAAACAGTGCGAGGATGTGATGGGTGTCCGTCCCTCATTGCATTTCTAAATGCAGCTGAACTCCTCTGGTTTCTTTCATTGCTGGTGTTTCAGTTTGCTTAAATCATAGTATCTGTATAGTAGAAAACTAGCACTGAATCTATTTTCACTCCCAATAAAAAAGGCTTTCTAATGGTTATTTGCAGCGATATAGTTAAACAATTATTAGAAATTGCATACTAAAATGAGTTTTTGAGTTGGCTATGACATTGAAAAGAGATTTAAGTCTTTAAAGTGTACATGAAACATTTTTTATTTTATTTCCATCTAAAGTAATCGCTGAGTGAAAATGGAACAAATATTTAAAGAAATATTTATTTTATAAAGGCTAGAACCTTCTTATAATTTGTTATTGTTAAAATTAAGTGGTACATATTTAATGTTACGAGGACGGGGTTAAATTATAAGAGGGATGTGTCTACTGTACTTGCTGTACCATACTGTATGTAAAAGAACAAGAGAAAAAACAATAACAAAATGCTACTAAGACATCAAACTGTCTTTCCAATTGCAATTGAAGCTTTGGTTTTGTGTTTCATGTCTTTGGCAAAAAACAAAATACACTGACTACTACTTTATTTTTGGCTGTTCATCACACTTCCATACGGTCTCTGAGCCCCAGTGTCTGTCGATCCTCAGCTTCTGAAAACAACAGGTGCTGCTGCTCCAGTAGAGGATGGAGATGGTCTCTGGTGAATGTGGGCCGTGGAGAACTCATCTGGAGATCCAGACTGGACGAGGGGAGATGATGAGAGACTTGAAATCAGTCGCAGTTTTCTCACTGGGCCCCCTCGCATGCCTAATATTTTCAATCCAACAGTTCTGGTGCTGCGAACTCATGCCAAATCTTAATGCTTTTGTTTTTCCACCCACCATTTCTTGCACATTTTGTTTTGTTATTGTTGTGTTTCTGTCCAGACACAGCACTGTGTATTGTTCATTTTAAATGGCCCTGTGATATAATTCATTTTTAACTGTACAAAATTTGATGTACTTTCAACATTAATATAAGGTCATAAATGCAGTAAAATAAAGTAAAAATAATAACAAATGGATTTATAATGGATGAAGTTTCAGACCAAATACAGCATGTGAAACTGTAACTAAAATAAAAAACATAATTTATCTCAATACAGTGTAAAAAGTGCCATAAATAAGAAGAGTAGAGAGTAATTATTTACATGTGACATACAGTACATGGATCTACAGGTTTAGTACAGGCTGCAATTCAATGAACAGTCTGATTCACGCTGTGTTTGACCCATTAGCCAGTATTCTGAATGTGACCGTCACTGCGGTGTGATTTTGGAGCTCATCTTGTGCTTCCTCCACCTCCCTGATGAATATTCAGGACTATTTTGCCTTTTAACAGCAATAATAGGCCAGCCTGCCTTTGGGGGGAAGGCTTTGTGAGTAGCAGATTATTTCAACCTGTCTGTAACACAGCCCTGGTCTTTCTTAAGCTGCTTTCCAAAGGATGAAATCTTACTTGCAAAACTCCTGTTGCTGCTCGTGTGTGAGCCCTGAAGCTGCTGTGGAGTGCGAGATGGCTCCCGGCTTACAGGTGGCCCCTGTTTTATAGGTGACACAAACAAACCCCTACGGCCCTTCATCGGCACTATGTTCCTCAACTTCCAAACTGGAGGAGTGAGCAGGATGCGTCGTGGGCCGTTTTGTCCAAACCGCCGGCGCAGATGGGATAATGACTTTTACAAACAGCGTTCTGCTAAGAGGAGGGGAAGAAGAACGATATGTAAAATGCACAAAGGCTTCCATAAGCACATCGGGCTCTGCATCTGGAACAAACTAAAAAGATGTTTAATAATTTAGAAGCAAGCAGGCAGGCCTGCTGCAGCTGTTGTGTGCAGACGAGCATGAAACGCAGCGATGTGGCAGCTGGCTCGTACCTCTCCCCTGGTTTCGGTGTGGTGAGGAGATGGCAGATTTGGGATTAGCCAATCCCTGATTCTTTTGCCCATCTGCCACCAAGGCCCCTCCGCTGACTAGCTCCTACAAATGACAGAAAGAAAGAGAGGGAGAAAGGACAGGAAATGCATCATAAACTGAATGATAAAACAGATTAGGCTCCTGAATGCTGATTGGCCAATGTTTTGGCTATGCTAAATTACATAAAACAGTAAAGCAGTACATCACTTACAGTAACTAATATGTATATAATAGCTCAGCATTACATTATATATATTTATATATTGCAATATATTATAATAATAATTATAATTTTATTATGTAATATATATTTTAGCCATATTCGCTGTGTATAAACATCTTACATTTATGCACACACACACATACAAACTTCCTAAAATCACCCCCTTAATCCCGTGTGTTTGTTGACATGTGGCTACAGCCAGGGCACGATCATACTGTTGCTCCAGGGCACGTTTTGCACTCCACACATTTTCACGAATACAAAATGTCGCTGGCCACAAACAATTCTCAGGCCTAATTGGTTGAATTAACCAAGTCTTGTCTCTTGTCGCCATACTGATTAGCAAAGCTCAGCTGGGATGGTTGGAGGGGTCGGGAAGGGGGGGAGTTTGAGGGATTTGTGATGACAGAGGATAGGGAAGGGGGGGCAGGTGAAGTTGTGTTTGCCCATGAAAGCGACGTGATCCTGGGTAAAGTCCCAGCTGGGCCCCTGTCTCGGAGTGCCAGGAAGATCGCGGTTAGCTGCGGAGGGGGATTTGTTGCACTTTGTGGCCCACCTCACAATGCCTCAGTTCTTTTCTAGAGAACACAGCTTATAGATGAAGACAATCAGATCCGAGCAGACATAAAAACCTTCTCTGTTTCATTATGGAGAAATCTTTATATTTTCATATTAAACAAAATATGAGTTTCTATTTTATAAAAAAAAAACCTGGATATCAATAATATTAACTTGGGGGTTTCTGAGGCAAGAATCACTAATAATATTGTTCATACTTAAGGTGAAGGATTTGAAAAACCTCAAACCACAAATGCAATCAAAAATAAATCTGGTCATAACTCCTGTTTGTGCTACAATCATGAATGAAATTTCAACTGAAGATATAACTAAAGATTGTGCTATGGCATTATATTTAGCGCTATTAGTTTTCTAGTCACTAAAATCACAGCTTCATGTTTGAATAATTTAAAATGTATTTGACTTTTACTTTTTAATTACACTTGAGTGCAAAGTATTTGACACCATTGGTCATATTATTACTTAATGTATTTAAATATACAAAAAATTATATTGTTATTGATATATGACTGACCCCATACTTGACCCCAATAAATGTATATTTGCAATTTCAAGAGTCATTCCAGGCCTATATTCCAGGCCTACTACATAAAGTGATTAAGAAAGTTCAAATCTCAATTTAGTTTCTTTTTTTTGATGATCATTTGGTGTATTTTGGGAAGGCTTTTAACCTGGCAGTTCTCTGGGGAGATATTAAAAATGAGTCTCTAGTATTGGGTAAAAGATTAAACCTCGGGTCCAACAAAAAGAAGAATAGAGAACAAACCTTTCCGTCTGTAATTTTTCCCAGGTGATTTTACCAGGGGAATATGTGTTCAAGGTTGTGGGACAAGGTCCTGATAGTGACAAAGCACAGAGAGGGGAGTTTATTCTCCTCAATATGGTGTGTGAGATCTCTGAGGAGATCTCGCAGCTGTCCAATAGCCTGCCGTGGACTCCTTTACCTGAGTCCCATGCTGCATTCCAAAGATCAATCTCGGAATCTCTTCTTTTAAAGCACGGCTACAACAGTCGGAAACACATTAAGTATTTTCCTCTCCGCCGAGCTCCCATAAGGCCGCAAACAACAAACTCCAGAGTCAGGCAGACTGGGAGCAGGAAGACATTCCTGCCGCACTCCGGTGCTGGTAGTTAATTCTTTCCTTGCCCAGAGCCATCCTACTACGCCGCATGCGACGCTCCTGACGTACTTTTTCACGATTAAAACACATTTCTGATACAGTTAAGTTTCAGACTGCTGTCATTAATTATATTTTACTTAATTCCCAAGCCTTCTCTCTCCCTTCTTTTTCATTTATACTTTTTTCCCTTAACCCGTCTTGTGTTTTGGGAGCGTCCGACAGTGTCCTACTTAGCTTTCCTTTGTCTTGTATGTGATCTTCAAATCTGAGACATCACGGCTGATCAGTCATCAATGTTTCTCCCAGCATCTCTGTTCAAACCTTGGAAATCACTCAACAATGGTAAAAAATGTAATTATATTCCCTCTGGAGTGTGTGATCAGGTATCTGTCTTGAGATGGTGAAGTGGGGAAAAAGATCTGATGGTGTACTGATCTACACCAGTTCTCTGAGGTTTAAACCTGTTTTGTTAGCTTTGCTTTTTAACAGCACAAACAGATGCAAAGTACTCATACCTCATCCTTCTTTGCTTTAGGATAGAATAACTTTTTTAATCCAGTGTTTAGTAAGTTTATCTACTTACTTTTAGAAAACATAATGTTGCCCCACCATTTTTGGGAAATTTTAAGTCATTTTAGAGCTTTGAACAGACTTAAATGACCACTTGCTACCTGTTTCAAATATGTCTTATATATTGTAATAAAACTGAATGTAGTGCAATAAACCAATATTCCAGTAGAAACATGACACTGTTGTCTGTGCTGTGCAAGTCAGTCCTTACACATTCATTTTAACTGAAAACAATAAATTACACTTACAGCTAGATAAAAAATTCTATTTTAATTCTCTTTGATATTTGTATTCTATTTTTGTTAAATGCCACAAATAAATGAAAAGTGTTACTCGTTCACATCTTGCACTTTATCATAACTTTGTGATGGGGAGTTTTTGTAAAATGTAACAGTAGAAACATGTTCCTGTATTATTATTCCTCAAGGGCCTGCTCACCTCTGCCTTTCTCTCTGCCTCTCTTTCTCTCCTTCGCATAAACCTCTTGCGCCCTGAAGCCTCTTGGTCTGACTAAAGTGACACGGGGGAGCTGCAGTGTTGCCGCGGGATACGCAGGGCTCAAGGTGACCAGTGAGTTCTTTCATCAGCATCACAGATCGATACAGATTCGAACAGAGAGCCCTTCCATGTCCCCCAGGACCAGTCTGCAGCGTCCAGCTGGGGGCGAGCTCTGAGCCAGGCAGCAGGAAAGGGCTTACACTGAAATCATACCTCCCTTCCTGACAGATACAGAGAGGATAATCAGACACAATCTGCCACTGAGTCTGATCAACCATATATCTCATCACCATCACAATTAAAGCCATTGATGCCCATATAAAAGAGCATTGTTATTTTCTACCCACTCTTGTGTGGAAGCACATGCTGTTGCGTTCATAGAAAAACAAAACACAGTCTTTAAACAGCACTATTGTATCATTTTATAAGATT
>JBAJNP010000519.1:10351-36117 GCA_036877545.1 Yasuhikotakia modesta
TATATATACAGAATATACTGCACATGTACTGACATATGATGTTCACTGAACTCTTCTCATACCAAGAAAAACAGCAGAAAGATATAAGGGCTTAAAACAATATAGTAAATAAATACAGACAGAAATTTACATTTTGAGTGTTAAAATTTGTGGTACATCAATGTTTTACTTCCTCCTCCCAATAACAGGTATCCCACCATGCAGTGGGGGGACATTTTTATCGGTGTCCCATAAGGCCAGACCAGGACATTTCTATAAAAGACTTCCAGCTGTGCACAATGATGGTACATTTCTAAATGCAGATCCTAATTAGTGATGGGTTGCCATCTAAGCTAAAGATGCTGCTGTTAAGAGAAATAAAATTTGGTTCTTAAATTGATCACTTGAGGACACAAGGCTCTGCGCTCCTCTCTGTGTCACCCGCACCTCGTCGCCCCCTCTGAATCTCACGCTTTTGCTTTCTGACTGCATACAAGGCAATTACGGGCGACGACATTGTGCGACGCTGCGTTCGGGTTGCAGCTGGACAGATATTTGAAACAAGTCAGTGTTTAATTAGGTTACACAGTCATTTCCTCCCCTGCAAATTAAAGCCCCAGAACCTCACACAATTAATCTGCGTCTGCAGGTCCCGTGCAGCTCCCCTGGAGAAGCTGCTCTGGTTCTTCAGATCTGACCCTCTGGGCCCTCTCTGCCACGGGGAGAAAAGCAATTATAAAAACAGCCCTCACTCTAATCGGCACAAACTCTAACACACACACAGTTATTGATATTTCAGAAAAAAAGGGAAGTTAATTTAGCTCCTCACTTTTAATTGCTAAAACAGTTTTATTATGCATTACAGCTCCAAATACAGTCCTGACAACATAATACCCCTGTGTAATGTGGATATGATGGCTATTAGGGCGATTTAAAGTTGGAGATATTTTGCTAAAATTGGTTTAGTTCATCAGTTTGCTTCACCAAATGATGAAACAAAAACCAAAAGCAGTAATTAAAGTTGTCCTTCATTTGTTAAATACAGTCATAGCCTACTTTCAAAACTCCCTAAGCAACAACAAAGCTGCAACAAATACACTGTACACTCATTATTGTAAACATACATGACAAAAACCAGCCACACTCAACACTGTACATTTGTGGTTGTTAATGAAATTAAAAGTAATGAGTAATTTTAATGAACAACATTTCCTTAACATATAATTATGTTGTGAAACAGCTTGTTAAAATACACTATATTGCTATTAATATTAATTTTGCTACTGTAATTATTGGTGTTTGATGAAGCAGGAACATTTTTTATTTTTCTTATACTATAGTATTCATATTTGGTTCATAAATCACTTTAAACTGTTTATTCTATGGACAATAAGGATACATGGGGCGCTATTGCTTATTTTAACACCATCAAACCTATAAAAGATCCAAAAACATATAAACACCTAAAACACTATGTGGCAGAATGTTGAAAACCATTTCATTCATCAATTATATTGCATTCAAAAATATAGAAGCATCTAAATTACTATATTGCCTAATATAATATATGCTGCCTAATATAGATTTTAAACAAAGACTAAGTGTAACCATTAATCAGTGTTCAGTGGACAGCGGACCACATGGCATAGAAATTGACAATGGGGTCAGGCGCACTGATTTTTTTTATATAAAGTTTTTGTGTTGCAAAGTGGCATGCAAGTACATGAATCAAGAACAAGGAAAAGCCATTTGACCACATGCCAAGCCCATGTCCCATTTTTGTAGATAATTTCCCCCAGAGTCAAATTTAATTGCTGCTTGAGTGCCCTCAATCTTTAAACATTTTCCATCATTCTCTGCATCATTTATTTTTCAGGATGACAAAGGAAGGGCTAAAAAAGGCCCGCAAACACAAGATACCTTTAACGATCCTGCCCGTGTGACAGGTAATGACACATTTAAAGACGACTCTAAGAAAGGCTGTCCTCATTCATTTTAACACATTAAAACCGGGCTTAAGGCAGAAGAACAGGGATTTGCATTCACTTTAGAAGCTGACTTTGCAAGTGTGTTTGTCTACAAAGCAGTTTAAAATGAAGCTATACATGATTCATGCTAGCTGCTTTTAAGTGGTTGCTCTCCGAGAGCAGGATTTCACATTACTGTAGGCTAATTATTTGAAGCTGACTTGGCCAGGAACGACAGGTTGTCTAGGATGGAAAACATGCGAGAGCGGATGAGAATATTAAACACAAAATAGCAGCAGACCAGTGAGGGTAAAATTGGGTGTGTTATCATTTCTGGGTTGTGTGATTGTTCTACAAAGCTGGAGAACCCCACACAAACACTTAGTATTCAATAAATACTATGAATATTTCATAAAATGTTTTGTCCCAAAAACTAAGCATTTGTTGTACGATATGCGCTCTGCATTCAACATGACAAAAATTGCACCCAGTGTAAACACAACATGTACTGTAATAAATAAACTGTCTTGATGGGACTATAACAGTGCACACAAAATATAACATTACAGGAATGAAAATAATTCACAACTTTACATAAATCTGCCTTAGCTTTTAAATAATACTCTAGTTGAAATTAAACTGACAGTCATTTTGTTTTGGGCCTAATTAAAGCAACTCACTCAATGAGATGTATGATATTATATTTCTGACGTATAGGCATTGGATCGTATAGGCTGAATATTTTATATTATGTTGAATGCACAAACACAGTACCTCATATTCCACCAACAACTTGAATCTGTTCAAATGAATGATCAAAAGATACGAAACATTTTTGGACATTGCATTCACATTGTGTTCAAAAATCTGAGGGGACTTCTGTCCTCAGTCTGAATGGGTGTGACTCATCTGCCAGGCCTCATCTGATTCTTGTCTAGTCTTTGGGTGTGAATCTAGCAGACATCTAACAATGGTTGGGGAATATCTGTCATTCGTCTCCATCAAAACGCTTGAGTTTTAAGGCATCATACCGGATGCTTGACTTTTCCCACACGTCAGTTTGATTGTTTTCCTCTGACATTGTGGGACTTCATCGATGTTCGTGTGCTGAAGTCGGCTTTGAGATGCAGGAAACCCTCGTCCTCGCTGATCAAATTAAAAATGCATTTGTGCCCCTCCTCCCACACAACTTCTCTCACACATGCCCACGTCCCACAGAACAGAAAATAATATTAATATATATATATTTATATGTTTGATAGTCACAAGAAGACTTTGCGCTTATCAAGAGGAAAAATACATCAGTAATGTCCCTTCCTTGTTTTGATGTTCTGTCACCTTTGTTCTTTAGATGATGAGGTTAAGTTTCATAGAGGCGGTCTCCTTGCTCTGCCTTTAGTCTTTACATTTGTCTTTCGTTTTGATTTTGTGACAGAACGCTGCACCGTGGGCATTGTTAGGGTACAGGGGATTTTCAGACTGGAGCTAAATATATTTTTTGTTTTCATAATTAATTTAAAGTTCGATGCCAGTTTGTCATGAATAAAGGAGAAGAAAGAAGCAAAGTGATTCGGGTTCTCAAGCGTGAAAGCTTTGTGTTGGATGGGGGCTGAATAATTTATCATTTGAAAAGACAATGACATTTTTTGTCCCACATATCTTGTAAAGGAGCAAAACCATGTACATGTAAAACCATCTCATCTCAATGCATCTCATATTGGAGACAAAACCACAGAAACACAAAGTTCTGTTTCCTGAAACACTAAACAAAACAGAACAACATGAAGAACCAGACTACATATAACCAGACCAAATCGTTCCACGTGGACCGATTAATGGTTAAAAAGTAAAACTTTCTTGTTCAACCAACTTGTCTCACAATGCATTTACACTTGAGCACACTTTGTGGTTTTTCTTATGGTGGTTCAGACCCAAACAGAGAACTATGAAAAGAAACCTGTAGGGGCAAAAAGAACCCAGATTCAAACCAACAGAACCACAAAAACACAAGCTGAGCTGTTTTTTACATTCAACACAATCAAATCTACAACCCTAAAAGGAATAATTCCAATAGATCCAAGTATGTTTGGAAAAGCCTCTCGCAATCAGAAGGAATGTTAAGACAACAAAGTGTAATTTTGAGCATGTGTGCTGTTGAGTTGGTGGTTGGTGAGGTCATCATGGTTGGAATGCATGTCCCGATGGTGATGGGGGGTGGAGGAAGGCAGCTGTGGACAGATTAAGAAGTGATTGCTCACTGGGGAATGAGACAAGGACACCAGGCCGCCAACTTTGAGTTCTCAGTGACAGAAGCTCAGGGATGTCAAACACCCATCAGCCACGTGTCCGCACTTTGATTTAAGACTCTAGCTGCAAGCAAGAGAGTGTGTTTGTCTGATGGGGTTAACAGACTTTCGCATGATAAAACATGAAGGTGACACAGGAGGCAGAGAAAAAGCTCTGAATGTCCACCATCATATTCTTATTTTATTTTAATGTTAGGAATTTTAAACAAAGGTCCCACTGACCATAAATGCTTGACCTATCAGGAAGAGACCCTTAAACCCTTAAAAGCAGGTTTAATACAAATACAAAGTTTTAAAACCGGGAATTTGGCAAAGAGTTTTGAACACAATGTAAAACTACTGCCTTGAATAACACTGTGACTTAAACTGCAATGTGGCAGAACCAAAATAACAGTGGATATTTTAGATTAAATTCTAAATGTAAATTCTGCTCAAAGTTACATAGAGTTTACACTACATAGAGTTTAGAGTTTATTAAGCTAAGAAATTAGAAACAAATTTAACATTAAAACACAACATCACCTGTAAAATTAGGTCTATCCTCTTTGTCAATACATGTAAATGTACATGTATTGTATGTGAATGTGTATGAGACATCACAAGTGTGTTGTATTAAAGGCGCACATTCACCGACAGCCAGTGCCCCCCTGCTATAAGCTCATTCTAGTCTAATTAATTTGCTCTTATTAGCTAAATATGTTTTTGAAGGGCCAGTCTCTGTGTTGTGACACTATTTGCCCAGTGGAGCACCAGTAATAAAGTGTACAAATTCACCAGATAATTGTGCGCTGATACTGGCGGTGCCCCTCAAGTGCATACACTTGAACCCTTGCTGCTCCAGGCCCTGCAGTGTGTGTGTGTGTGTATGAGAGAGAGAGACAGGGGTTTTGAGCGGCTGCATTATTCATCTGCTGCTGAGTTTCAGGGTGGTGTTGGGGGACCGCCGTACCTCTCCGTCTCAACTCAAGGAGAGGCAGAAAATTAACAGGCCAGACCTGTTCACATGAACTAATAGCTCAAAGCCACTCTCAAAGACAGATAAATAGATATTTAAATTGCATTTACTTTGGAAATTCAACTGAGATAGTTTTCATTAGAGGTGTAATCACTGAGCAAATGCAGACGGAGTGATGCCGCCTTGCTTAAGATGAAAGAAATAAAAACCTGATTCGTACTTTGCTCTTAAGACTAATAACATGTTGCAGTCATACTAATGTTACTATTAAAATGATAATTTAAGGTGACAGGTTTAAGAAATAATCAAATCTGTGCACAGACAGATGAAATGAAAGCTGTCAATTCAGAAAGAAAACACACACATGGGTCAAATAAGACTGGATGTCCTTTTATCAAATAAACTATGTTGTAAAGAAATATTATTAGTGTTTTTGATTATGTGAACTGCTTGTGTTCACATTTTGCTTGCCTTTACTTAAATAAATAATGCATAAATTATAAAAAAGTGTGTTTTAATACTCTTGGTTACTAATGTGGGTCAAATGTATTTATTTTTATTATTAAATGATAAATATTTATGCTTAGATATATTTAGTAAAAGGTGGGCTGAAATGTTTGCATTGCTTTTATCTGAAGTGATTGATAGTACACTTACAGCAGAGTGACATTGAAGAGACAGAGTCTCATTGAAACACCTAGAGGTTACATGCCAATATTTATCAATATTTAGCTATTGAAATTAGAAACTTATAGACCTAATTTTAATTTACATGAAGCTTTCTGACATTTCACATTTAATTTCTGATATTTTTCAGTTGCAGACCTCCCAGAATTTTTTTGTTATTAAAAAACATAAACACACACAATTTATTTTTCGCCCACATATGCATTCTAGGCAGAAATGGTTAGCTGTGAATTAAATGATGAAACATAAAAATAAAGGATTTAAATAGTAAAAAAGTAAATGAAGATAAAAAATTGTCAAATGCTTTTACAATATTTGTCAAAACAGCAGGCGAAGACAAACTCCTCACATATTGTAGAAGTTTAATAGCTCCCATAAGCTGTGATGGAGTCATATACAATATCTCTGCTCTTGTGAATTATCTCTTCATAGTTCTCTGGGCTGGTTTGCTTGTGACGGTAACCGCCGGGCCACACTCTGCCCACCCCCCGGGAGTTTGCACTGTCCGTCTGCAAATTCTGCAGGAATAAAAATTGCATTGCAATTCCCCGTCATACTCCAATAAAAGAAGATACATGGACTTATCGGAGGTGGGGAAATTCCATCCAGCACAAAGCCTCGTCTGCTAGAATCATTCGTAGGGGCCATAAAAAGTGTGCATGTCAAACGAGCCCCAGGGATGCCCCTTCAGCTGAGGTGAGCTGCAGGTTTAGCAAACTGAATTGACTGGACACTGTCAGTTAATTAGCCATTTCAATACACCGTTTCCAAGACAGGTTTTTCTAGGCGTCTACGAGCAGCTGAATATATTTCTTCTCTTTCAAGCTTTACGGCCAGGCTCTATATCAAAAGCTTAAGAAGGGAATGCTGTCTTTAACGGGGATTGACAGAGGCTTGCTCCTATAACACATCACCAGAATTGGAGAATAGGTAAATTTGTCAGGAGACGAGGCCTGCCGGAGTTTGAGGCGATACCTGCTGTATATTTTTTCAGATAATAAGGCATTAAACAGATGTGAGGAGCTCAAAGAGGGATTTGGCTGGTTATTGCGGAAGCGCGGCAGGCAGAAATCCCTGACAATACCCTGTTCAGACAGTTTTACATTGTTTCAACATACATTTATCATCTTTCTCTGTCCAAATGTGATCACTCAGTGCACTCTACAGCACATCATATATTGCATTATTCCAGGAGGGCAAAGATTCTTGCGTCTGCTGAAAAACATACCTCATCACACACTCGCTGTAAATGACATCGCTGTCTTACTGCTTTCTGCCAATTTAAACTAACAGTCTATAAATCTCACCAGCTACTGTAAACTACACAGCCGTTCTACTCAAATAATACATTTAACAAGAAGATTTTTACATTATACAAAGGAAATACTGTAAGTGGTGCTTGCTCATCAAAATCTTGGACATTGTTACATTTTATGGTGCTCTGACTATATTTTAACACTGTTTGCGGCTGTCAGGGTCTTGTCAACCAACCAACTTGGGCTGGTTTCTGGTGCAGGTATAAAAAAACATTACAAATAATGTCATGGTCCATTTTTAATGTACAGTAAATGTGTATTTTTTGATGCAGGTAAAATACAGGTAATTATTGATTTGCACAAGAGGAATATAAGATGAAAGGAGAAAAAAAGACAGTTGATTTAAAAAGTAAAAGAAAGCAGTTTTTTTTTTAAAAACTGTCATGGTTAGCATAAAGTTTTTAAAACAAACTGTAAAGTGATTCATAGAGTACCAACTTTTACACACACAGACCAGAAACATATTGTAAGCAATCATGTAAATACAGATGTCAAATCTTTTTGTTAAAAGTTGTTGAACATACTTAAAATACAAAGTCAGAAATGTTGCTTTCATTTTACTTCCATCAGCTGATGTAGTTCTGAGAAAAATGGAATATCAATCAGGAAAATAAATCAATAACTGACTGAAGCAGGTGTTTAGGAACTGACTGAAGCAGGGCATTTGTGCATTTTAAAGAAGAAAATTAATTTCAAAGCTAGTTATTTTGTAAATATTATACAGTAATGAATAATATCAGGAATGTGCATTTAGCAAGTAAATAGGGTGAGTTTTGATTTCATGCTACCTTTGATCTTTGCTTGTCTGCAACATCAGCAACAAACGAGAGACATGCGGTGCGCTGACACAGTGTCTCGTTTCATTCATCTGCGCCTGTGATTCCTAACTGACAGAGATGGAAGCGTCCTGGACAAAAAGAACAACAGAGAGAAATCAGAACACAGTCAACAACACACAGGGAGGAAGTCGCCTCCACACGGCCTTGTTTGGTCACGTCACAGTTGCTTTAAACAGATAAAGAAGGTTATGTTAATGTTTGTTGAGTTGGGTGGGCTTGTGTTTATTTATATCTTAACAAGCCGAAAAAGCGTGTGCCTGTGTACGTGTAACTTTTTGGCAGAGCTGGTGTGGGGGGGCTGGCTGACAGTGTTTCCCGCCGGAGGCTTCCGGGCCTCTTTGCATTGGCTTCTGAGGTCTTTTTATGTTCTTATGGAAAATATCCCTTTGAAATCCCTGTACTGCACATTTTAATCTCATTTGTGGGGGAGAGCGATGCAGAGACAGGCCTGGGGAGAGCAGGAATATTTCTCTTTCTTTAGCCCTCTTCCTCTCTCCCTCCTTTTTCTTAGCATAATTTCATTCGTCAGAAGAATCCCTAGGCTGGCATTGCTGGAGTGATTTAATTGATTTTAATCATCCACCTGAGAGAGGGAATTTGCGCCCTCTGTCCTGGAAGATAATGCCGCCGTCTTAGAGGATATCTAACTTCTCCTTATTGCACTTTCAACTCCCGCCACATTATGAAAGAAAACGTTATGGAAATCACAGCATGGCATTTGCATAACTAATTGTAGTAATGTTTCCTCTCACTGCAGAGTCAAATCACTTTTGATTTTTTTATTTGCTCTGTAGGCATAAATTTCAATGTGAATCTGTATAAGCACGCAGACACCCCACTAGCCAAACTAAAAAAGTTTTGTGCTGGTACCATAATTCAATAATGGCATCAGATTAGATTACAGATTAGATCGGTATTAGATTTTGAGTCAAAAATCCAGTTACACAAATTCTTGTTTTCTGCTTTTGCATGTTGATTTTAAACACCAAATTAAAAACATTCTATTTTGGTTTTGTGAATTACATCCTCCACAGTTAAGTTCTGTAAGCAAGTAAACAAATTACCACCGCTTTTGAATTTTTTGTCTTTATTTGAGAAAATTTAATCTGATGCCCGTTAATGCTTATGATGCATAATTACTGATGCTCACCTTTTCACCTGTGAGACAATCACTCAGATTCTCTTTCTCTCTCTGTAGATTTGGTCAGACAGTAGCGTGGCGCTGTAATGAGCATATGTCTGGTGAAGTCTGGTGTCTATCAAAGCCAGTAATAATAACTAATGCATTGAATTGATTTGAAAGTTCACTACGGATGTGCTAATTCCCCAGTGCTATTACTCATCTCACATGCTTTCACTGTCAGTGCCGAGAACTTCTGCCTGAAAGCTTTACCTCTCACTGATTTATTTGGAAAAGATCTTTTTGGCCGTTCATATATAATTTACATTAACATATCTTATATCTTCACTTAATGAAATATATGCTGTAAAGTATATATATTTGTAATATAGGGCAAATAAAGCACATTAGGTTTTTATTTTTAATCATTGAAATCAAGTCCAATGACAAATACAGCCTGTTATTAGACAGAAATTGTTTCAGTTCAATAAGAATTGATCCTCCTGGGCATGATGAAGATCTTATGATGCTAAATGTTTAAAGTGTTTCTAAAATAATTCTCTTTCAGAAGAGGGAGATTCTAATGAGTCTGGCCTAAAACTTCCCTCCTCTAGCTCATATGATCTGCCATGCCCCCTATTTGCATGAACTATTTTATGATCTTAGAAAGTTATTAATAATTTCTCAATGATTCCAATACATAAAATTAAAAATGAAGCTTGTTTACACTTATAAATTATAAATTTGTTTTAGATACTGTAAATATAATCTGTAGTTTATAGGCCTGTAGCTTTAAGAATATGCAAGGAATGAATGCTTAAAGCAAACATAAATATTTTTAGACACATTTCATATAAAAAATGCATAGCCACATTTAAATCAAATAAGCAAACAGGAAATATTGAGGTGGAAATCAGTCGTTTTGGTCTGATAGAGCAGTCATACACGCAGATGACTGTGCATCAATAAACACTAAATATATTCCTGATAGCTTAAGGGTGAATGTTAGTGAAATGACGTCTTCCTCAGAAAGTTTACATTTCCTTCCTGCTCTCCCTTCAGAGATCCACTGCAATTTGTTTTATGAAGAAATTGAGAGCAAAAGCAAATGAAATGCAAAACCAAGCTGTAACAAGCCATTAGTTTGAAAATGGGATAGTGAATATTATAGTACACAAGAATAGCAAAACATGCTAAAAAAATTGCCTGGGGAAGGAATTTAAATATGTAGTTTACTAATATTTAATTTATTGGCTTCGCAAGGGAACCAAGCGTTTAGTAGCCGCACTTTTAGATCAGAAACAGAAAAAAACAGTGGTTAATGTTTCTTCAGACTGACCACAAAGTATTTTGAAAGCTCTGAAGTTAAAATCAATGACACTTCTTGGAGAAAATATGATACAACTCTTCACTAGCATTGATATTTTGATGTCCATCTTGTGTAACTGTGTTTGAAATGACGTGTTGATCATCAGTTTTAAAAGCGAAAAAATCTAATTTATCATCAGCACATCTTTTCACTTTAATCTCCTGGTTGTTGTTTCAAAGATACAGTCATTGTAGTCTATCTATAAAATATAATAACATGATCCACCGAAACGACTTTTTATTCCAGCTGACATCACAAAGGCCTTTTTTACCATTTCATCCCTCTAATCGTCTGTCTCTGTTGTGTTATGCAATGCTGCTTTTCACAACTCAATCAATTCCTAATAGATAATATAAAACCCTGTCCTACATTCTTCCCCAATGTCCTGTTTTACTCTGAAATACATCATGTTACTGAGGTACAAGTGGTAAAAAAAATAGAAGCTAAAGCGCTAATTTGTAATGATTTAGTGAAGTGTGACATCCAAGCTTATTTCTGGATCTCTGCTGGTGTTGAAGCCTAAGAAGCTCAAGCAGGAGCACACCTGGGTCACATTTCCCTTCTTTACAAGTTCATCTCTACTTGAGTGATACTGATATTCTCATTGAACATCAGGGCCCATGGCAGCCCGCTCAGCTGTTTAACGTGCTTTGCTTCAGATCCACCCCGACCATCTATCTGGAGGAAACGTCTAAGAAACACTAACTCTGCATTATACATCTGCAGTGGGGAAGCAATGGTTCTTCTCCCCTGAAGATCTCTGCCTGGTTCTTTCTCCATCGCTCTCTCTCTCTCTCTCTCTCTCTCTCTGTTTTTGGGCATATTGCTTCACAAGGGTTCCTGTAGATCCAAATTAGCTTCGTAAATACTTTATATGAAAATATGATGGTGTGTTTCTCGCTGTGCTGAGCAAACAGCAAATGTTGCTTTGTTTTGATTTTCTGCTGTGATCTTAATTGCAAAAACACAATCAGCTGGTTGCAGAGAGGGTGTTTAATCTTTGAGTTTAATGATTTGAGGGAGTGTGCACACCATGCAGAAGAATCGTTTTATTGCTTCCCAAAGGATTTACTTTTTTTTCTCCTCTCCACCACCTCTTCCAAAAGGTAGGTAGCAATATTATGCCACCTTCTAAGACACTAAATTTTAGATTTTATAGACATCCATTTGTGATCTTGAATTTATGTTTATGCTGGTCTATGCTTTGGACGAACGTCTGTGGCCAGTATGACACATCTCATGATTTTCTTACCGTCTCACACTTGTATTTTGAGATGCTGTTTATCTGACACAGTACTGTGGCATTCTGCGTTCCCTGCACAGAGCAGACTTTCATTCTATTTGAAAGGAATTCTAGCCATCCACAGCCTTGTGCGCTATATGGTTTAAAAGCTTGTTTTGTTTTGCAGCTAACTGTATGCAGGAGAGCAAGCAGCTGAGACATGAACATGGTTTCATAAGGACTTCACCTGGGGTCTGATGTGAAATCCCCATCTCAGCTGCAGGGGATATGACATCAGCGACGGGAGCGCCTGGGGAAAGAGGTGCGGCAGAGCTCAACATGACAATGTTTGAGAAGGGGAGTACGTGTGAGAGAGACACTCAACTACAACACTGCCTCTCTGATGGACATACACAAACACACACGCACACACACACACACATCATCTAAGTGGGGCTATTCCATAGACTTCTTTTGTTTTTACACAGCTGGTTATAAACACTTACACTTACAATCCTAAATCTAAACATTAACTTTGCTGCATTCTTTCAATAATAATAATAATAATAACAACAACAACAACAACAAAGATATATATTCACAATATTTATCTTTTGGTACAAGTTTGTCTGCCCAAATATGTGTTTAAGTAACCCTCCTCCAACACACACACACACACACACACACACACAAAAACATATAATGACTACTGGTGGGAAACATGTAGGAAACAACACAGTGCTACGTTTCTGGTAAATATGTTTACATTGTAGTGGCTAACTGCAGGCTTTTGATGTTTGACTTTTACACATATAAAATGGTAGATACAGATAGTTAGGTTAAGAGTGTCTTTGAAATCCAGAGAAAACATTGAGTGGACTTCTTAACTCTGTTGTAAAAGCACAAAGACTGTTCAAAAGGTAGGGAGCAACTTTACATGTGAGAATGTGAACAAGTTTGGCATTTATACAGTAGCCAGTTACTTACCCAAATAATAGCACATTCGGTTTAAAGGGGCTGACTCTATGGCCCACATTGCGCCTGCGGTGCCTGGCTAAAGTATATTTCTGCCTTAAGACATTGTCTTCTTTAGCAGTTCTTTATAACTAAACATAACAAGAGTTCTTCATTCTTCTCACAGAAGAAAAATCCCACAAGCGTGCTAAACTGTGCTGCACTAGGCCTTGTTTAATTCAGCGAATTCAAATTCTGATCACTCTCACTCGCTCCTATACCGCCACTCTTACAGAGCTTCATTAATCTTTGTTGAATACAATGACATACATCTTTAATGTGCTCGCCGTCAAGTCGCATTTCACTTAGAGTGCAGCAAAGTGAATGACAGCGAGCAATATTAATAAATTTAACATGGACTGTATAAATTTTTAACAGAACAAGAACGGGAGGCCGGCCCGCCTGCGCCCTGCCTCCCTCCCTTCCACTGTGTTTTTAAACCAATGGATTTTATGGCAAGCAGGATCGACGCCTTTCCTCAAAGTTGAGACCCTCAGTATAAATAGATTTACATGTCATTAAAAAGTAAATTAGGAAAATGCCTTTCAAGTGAATACAAGTACATAAGCATAATCTCCATATTAAAGGAGTATCCTTTGAAAAGCCACAGAGGAATATGAGGAGTCGGGCGATGTGTCATGCCGCTCGCGTCTGCGTTCTCTACACCTTTAATTACAGAGGAGTTTTATTATGGAGCCGGCGTCTCACCATCAATGTGCCGGGATGAGCAGCATGCAGGGCTAACTATGTAAACTCATTGCTTACATACAGGCCTCGTTCTGGAGTCACCGGAACTCACGCAAAGAAGCAAAGTAGTGACAGCTCTCTCTTATTTCTTACTGCTGTAATAATATTAAAATATTAAGATTAATTCCATCAAAGCACATTCAAAGAAAGAAAAAAGAATCCAAAAATGACGATTAAGGATGCTATTTCAAATTAAAAAAAAAGATTACTGCTGTGATTTTTGGGTTTGGCGCCAAGTCCCAGCAGAGATAATTTGCTGTACGTTTAAACCCAATGAGAACCCCGCCTGTCTGTGTTAAATAAGAAAGTTACGCTTGATATGAGACATGTTTTCGCAGTAGCTTTCGCGATTATATGAAATTATATGTAAAGCCGGAGTCTTGATCCGAAGTTAATTTATAATTGTGTAGAAGTTATTAATTAGTCGATGTGTTATTAGAAGAGCATGCAGTACAAAAGATTTATTTCATGCACAACAACGCGGGATAAAAACACTTCCGTGGTCCCTCCCCCTCAGTATTTCTTCTTTCCTCTTCTCCCAGTTTTTATTTATTTATTTGGATAAACCTTTCAAAAGGAACACAAGTCTGAACCCCTGCCAGGATAGGTGCCCCATGAAAGCTGCTACTGTTTGTGCTTCCAAGGTTACCCGTGGTATTTATATAAAGGGGTCTTTAAATGATCTGCATTGTTTAATTGCACCGTCACAGACAAACAACAAATTACTTAATGATGTAAATGCATTTCCTTCTGAATTAATTTCTCTTATCAAGTCTTATCATTGACATGTAATCTCTGTGACCCAAATATCCGAAGTCTGTCTCACCCTCCAGTGAGCACCACACGGAACACCCTGGAAATACCATATTGGATCCAATTTTCCATCACAGGCTGGCTGCCAAGCTAATTAATTTAGTGTGGAATGGGCAGTTAGCTCGCACTGCGCCGACAGCAGAACACATAAATAAAGATCATGACGATAGCACAGATCCCGATGAGCAGATTGGACACATATGCACACTTACTGTCAATCAAAGTTACGTCCATGATGGGCTGCCTGCCTCTTTGCAATATGGTGCAGTTAGCGGCGCATACTGCAGAGGAAGCGTCATATTTGCCTGACACGTAGTGATGTATTAAAGTCACATAATCTATAGAATGGAGCTAGTTACTAGCACTGTAGAAGCTACTTAGTACATCTTCTGTACTCAAGCTAATAACAAAATACAGCTAACCACATTAAAGTTATTTAAAAGTGGCAGCATCTGTTTAACTTATAACATCTGTCTAAATATGTATGTATTAAATAAATTAATGTGCTTATTGGAAAAAGTAGCTTGTAGTAACAACAAAAGCGTCATTGTTTTAAAAGCTGGACTGTCATTATCACACTAAACTAAAAAAGGAAGCGTAAAACCAAATTTTATATTTGGTGTAAAATGATCTCCTACTTTTACTGTTTATCAGGAATGTTGCATTGCTTTATAATAGTAAAAATCAAAATACGATACTCTTTAAGTTACAGTATAGTTGTATGTTTACCATAAATCAATTGCAATCTATGCATGTGTTTCCTTTAAAAAGGTTTAGGGTCCACTTTCAGATAGCCTGTCCTGGTCAGTACACAGATATGTGTACTGTGGCTTAAATTATTGTGGAGTGGTCTGTGTAGCAGAAAAACACTTTGGATATGCTCAAAAGGAGCCTCATCTCAAAGGAAGTGCTTCCTCAAAGACATCAAGTATATCTGAAATTCTTTTTAATGTCTGGATAGGCAGTAGTAAAGCCACGGCCTGCTGGTGACTTCACCATTAACGAATGGCCTAGATTCATACAACCCTGCCTGCCTCTCTCTTCCTCTCTCTCTTGCTCTCTCTCTCTCACTCTTTCTCACTCTCTTTCTCTCGTTCTTCTCATATACTGATGTAACACATCTGCTTATTAGTGAGGCAAAACTATAACACCATACAACTACACATACACGGATCAATTCTATTATGAAGTACCTTTTAAACCTGCTCATTAAAAAAACATTTGTTTTTAATATAACAAACTTGCTCAATTTTTTAAAAGCATAGGTATTGAGTAGAAATAGAAGCTACAACATATTGACCTTCTATGAAAAAGAATATAAAGGATTCTCATTTCTATCTTTAAAAATTGTGAATTATGTTTTTTTAAAATAACTCATGTATTCGTTTTACATAAAAGGGGGCATAAAAATGAACCACAAAAAGGCAATTATTTGTTCATTAAAGTAATGATAGGGTATGGCTATAGGCTAAGGAGTTTCCAGGAGTGTTTTTTTAAAGCTTTGAATATATCTGTACAACTTTAATCTTATACATCTAACACTACCTCATGACAGGAGTTTGACATATTGTCAAAGACTTATGACTTACAAAGTCTACACTTCTAACTGCTAAAAAACTAGGACAGCAAACCAGTGTGCAATTCACAGCCCTGCAGCCATATGGCCCAGTCTCTGAAATGAGTTTCTGTTAGCATTAGCACACAACGTTAAAACTGTGACCTTTCCAGCCACAGCCAAGTGACTCCTTCTGTTCAAGCTTTCCTTTCTCCAGCACCCATTAGCTCCCTCTGCTCTCTGGGCTACAGCAGTTTATCAGCCGGCCAAATAAAATTGGTATTGGGATAAAGCTCACAATCGCCTTCCATAATCCTATTTTTCCAGCACTACCATATATAATGGCTGATAAACTGCAACTCCACAATGAGGAAATCTGAGCCTGACAAGCGGGAGAAGTTGACAGGAAACACCTCGCAGGCTTGTTTGAAGTCTTATTTTAAGGTGTCAGAAAATGATCCATGACACAAAGCTCCATAATGTGAAGAAAATTGTTTTTCACAGATGCAATGAAGCAGTTCTGGACAGTTACCAAAGCATAATTTCAGATAAAATAAACGCCCCAATATAAAATGTGCTAAACATAAATAATTGTCCTGGATCAACAAATTGTCCAATACTGGAAAGTTTTCAACCAAAAATGAAAATTTTTGTACGCGCTCATAAATCTTTGGATATTTTTGTACCTGTGTTAGTATTCTAAAGTTAAATAATTGCTTATGATTATATGTGTGACAAACACAATCTTCAGCTTTTTGTACTTCAGGAAAGAAACTCACACAAGCTTGTCACAAAATATGAGTAATTTATAACATAACTGTGATTTTTGGGTGAATAATTTCTTTAAAACACATTAAACTCAGTATAAAGTGTGATGTCAAAAGTCAAGAGTCAATTTTATAGCAAAGTTTGCTACAGGTCAAAACTGGTTTTATTAGGTTCAGAGCCCACGGTCATTAGTCTCACTTTCTGTCTGCCTCTGTGGTCTCAGGTGGCATGTGCACCTCTCCGCCTCACCCATCTCTTAAAAAGATGTTGGACCGTGCTCACACGGGGATGGCAAAGGCATGTTTCACTGTCACCAAATCCCCTGTAAATAACCTCAACGGGAGCCAATGAATGTCACCAACTGCCTCAAGAGATAACACAACAGCACCAGATCCCAATAAACTTCAGCTGGGCTTCCGAGAAGCTGGTGGGCCGGCCCACTTTTTGGAAACAAGAAGAAATCATTGCCTCTGTTCCCGCCCCCTCTTGTCCCTGTGCAGATCACCATCTATTTAAAGATTTCCTTCACCGCTTGAGTCATGACGAATGTTGTTTGGTAACAATACGACAATCATTTATCACAAGATGACGAGGCATGGGAGGTGCGGCTGTGTCAGTTGCCTTTCTGCTTTGTGCTATTGTTTGGCTTTAATTCATGTCAGACAAAAAGAAAAAACACTTTTAAGTTCCTTTATGGCAAATTAAGCACTTCTAAATAGGGCGTTCTGGGTGCCATTAGTTCTTTTAAGCACATCAGCAATCAAAGGTAGTTTTTGTTCTTTTTGTCACTGATGGAGCTGGAATCCATAATGGCACATCAATGTTGTGTTCTTTTAAGTCTTTATTCCATTCTTCAGATATCCAAAATCGCATATGAATTACGTTCCTGGAAAATATAAATTATGTCGAGTGGGCTTACACATCGTCATTACTCATGTTAATACGCTATGACATCAGCCCATTAGGATGTCAGGAGGGAAAAAGCATAGCTTCTGCGGTTCAGATCTTAACATCAATGCACTCTATATCTGCAAATAATTATTTCTCTATGAATATCTTGTGTGCTATGTAGAGCTGCATTCATAAACAGTTTGGGGTTGGGAAATCTGATGTATCCATGTTCTTTTCTATTTATTAGGATCTCTCCTCTTTAAATTTGGTAAAATTCTGTGAGACCCAACACACATGCATTAAGTAACTAGTGAGGAAGCATCTAGCAACACCATAGCAACCAACAGCAATACATTAAAATCATATGTTGTAAATCATTTACCAAAGCCTAGCTTTTCAGATTTAACACTATGCTTTCATTTTCAAGCACAGACATTTCCCATTTCCTATGGGAAAATTTCCCATATGTCAACAAACATTCCTGCATTCCTGCAGATTTAACTGCTCAGCAATAAAAAGAAATAATTATTCCACGTGTGGCCACAATACTATAAACAACACCTGCGCTGCTTTACAGAAACCCTGCAATGTGTAAGTGTCACCGCTCAAAGTCACACAATGAAGTGACTATGACTTTATAAATCACCTCCAGAACCAAAGTTATTCTGCAGATCAAATTACTCACACTTTTATCCCCATTTGATACAGTATTATATCCGTCACAAGTTTCTCACAGATTTTGGCCAAGCCACATTGGAACATTTTATTCAAGGTAACATATCCTCTTGAAGTTTGAGGCAATGCTGTGTAAAGCGCTGAAAATGATCAACTTTCCGAGAACTAACTTTTGAAACACACTCGTAAAGGTCACACAGAAAGGAATTTAACTAGGTGCCATAATGTGGTGAGAGAATAAAAAAATAATGACTGAGATAAATTATCATTAGATGGGCAAGGCCTTGATTTATCATGATATTCTACAAATTTTGAAGGTATTAAGAGTCTCCTAAAAGAGCACATTAACAAGACACATAAAAAGACGAATTAAAATGCCGGGCTCTTTATGCGCGTGAGCTGAAGAGTCGTGAGAGAGATACAGTAAATCGTCCAAGAACGATAGTGTTTAACTTTCTCTCTGATGAAACGCATTGATGGGCGGTTCCCGTTTAAGTTTTGCCGCACCGGGTCAGTTTTCCGAGCTCATTAAAGACACTTGCTAACAGGCCTCGTAAAATATGAACAGAAATTAGCGGCCGTAATTTGACAGAAGAACTAAGGCAACAATAATGATGGGAAATAAAGTGACACAGACACGCTAACGCTAATGCCTGCCTCCATTAGGGCTCCAGGAGAGCAAATGTCATTCATATTTTAGCAAGCGAACTCCGCTAATTGGCTCAAGCTCATGTCTCCTGAATTAAATTTCCAGATTCACCTTTAAAGCCGAATCATTTGAATTCAAAAGAAAGCACAAGTGACAGAGAATAAGCACAAGAGAGGCGAGGATTGACACGGAGAGAACAGAAACTCAGCTCTTTTTAATGAGATAAAAATCCTGCTTCTCCCCATTTCCCAGCTATAATTGCTGATTATGTTGTTATAGACTCCCAACTTCTCAGTCTTTCTTCTAGATCAGGATAATTTGGGGTGGCGTGTCGAGGCTTCAAAGGAAATCAGAAGCTGGCTGAGGCTCCCTCAGACTCCCCTACGCTAGGCCACAGGTAAAGGTAAACATTGCTAGCTTATAGGTAATTACCCCCTCGGCCCGAGTGGGTCTGATCAGTGGTAGCTGACCCCTCTCATAATAACCCTTAAGGGCAAATTGTATTTCTTTTGACAGTTTAATTAGATATTCAGCAGTAGGGGCACAAAGCAAGTGAGGCCATGAATATTTAAATAGAATGACACCAAAAAAATCATGAAAGCTCCGGCATACAGAATGACAGACAAGGGGATATTAAGCAAGTGATTCTAATCAATAATCTCTTGATCTCTTACATATTAATACACTGCCTGCTGGTGTTATGCTCATAACAAGAGGGGTAGCGTGGCAGAAGGAACAGGGTGAGGATGGGCTGACAGTGGGTAAAGGATGCGGGGGGGCACACGAAGACAGAAGTGCTGCTCTGTGGGGCTCCGCAGTCATCCTGGGCCCCTGGAGGGCATGCTAACCAACCAGAACAAGCGCCAAGAAGCCAACCTTCAGCCCTCTTCAATCTAATCCAATCTAAGAGATTGGCAGCTCTGGGCGTCTCCAGACTAGACTGTTATCTGATCAGGCAATGTGGAGACATTTGCATGTAAATGAGGGACACGGACCACCCATGGCCAATCAGGACAAAGACAGTGTGGGCATCCACCAATCAGAGAGCCCAGATGGCCTACGACCCCTGGGTGGCAATGACAATGACATGTCACTCACTCACTGTGACATCACAGGGTGCACTTTCCCAGTCACAGTTCAACAGGGGTCACGGGCAGCCAATAAATGACAAACACTATAGCGTTAACGTTCAGAGGATGTGTTGATGTATAAACATACATAATTTACCATACCAGGGAGTTCAGAGAGAAAGTGCTCATGTGTATTAAAAAGAGTGAGAAGGAAGGGGAGATGATAGATTAATTACAGCTTAATCCACTGGAGTTGGTTTGCTCTGCTGTACCAAGGGACGCAGCATCCAGTTCATTTATAAAACCCATGGCAGTGGCATCTTATTAGAGCTGATGTGTCTCGCTGCTGTGTTATAAGAGGCAGGACATGTTTTATGAATTAATGTTCCTCATGTTCTCCTACAGTTGTGTAGCTATGCCAAGGCTTTTATAACCCTGCTTGGAGTTTCACATCTGCGTAATGAGACAAGAGTCTGGATCTCCTGATAAAATCCAGCTATGGTAGGAGAAGGGTTGGTTTTGTGTCCTCCTTGGGAACTGCATCGTAAGGCATAAGCATGCATACATATTCATACAGCACCACAAGGTCAACGGGCAGTGCTAACACAGCTGCATTCATTTAATACGAGCACCACTAACCGACACAGAAACACTAATCTGAAATGAGAGTAAGGACAAACAGATTTATTTTAGTAAAACAGAAATTAATATAAAACAATATAGACAGGAAGCATTTTGTTGCATCACAAGCTTTGTTTTTCAAAATACCAACAGCACAACTATGTTATCTTCTGTGCTAGATAGATAGATAGATAGATAATACATCATTTGTTTTAAATTAATGGATAGATAGATTATTAAGTATTATATGATAAAAACAGGATGTTAAACTTTAGGACTTTGCATGTTGAAATGTCAAAATAACAGACCCCTACCCCCCACTGTGAGCTGTAATCCTGCTCTGCTCTCTCAGGCATGGTTAACATGAAAACAAATGACTGTGGTCTGCTGGAGGATGTTTGACAAGCAGCAGTGAATAACCACAGTTGAGGCTGGAGATATTCTTGGCCGCCTGCATCGTGAGAAAATGTGGCTTCGCTCAAGAATTTTCTGGGGGAAGACCAAAATCTGGAAGCAATTACAAAAGACTCAAAACAAGTAAATTCCGTATTACCTCTGCAGACAGAAAAGGGAGGCTGGTGAGATGTATTTTGGTAAGGTTTACTTTCTGGAGCTTAGCAACATAAATTTGTTGTCACTGAACTATTAAGCACAGCGGACACATGTTGGCGTAGAGCAGAGGAAAGGTGCATGAAACCGATCATAGGATAGTCCGTGTAATAATAAGGGAAATGGGCCCGCTGTTGGACGTTAATATCCCCTGACAACACTCAGCTGTCAATGGCCTCACCATCGCCAGGATGCATGCAGACTTCTGCCAGAAACACACGATTTATCCTCCTGCACATGGAGCCAGAGAGAGAAAATACCTACAATCAGTGAGAATCCATAAAGGAGAGATTAACGATAGCAAAAAATAAGATTAAGAGAATCTGAATGGTATTCTCTGCATTCTTAAAAATATATACCTCACATCCTTCAGCCGCCCACTGCTGATAGAAGACACAGTTTCCCTTTCCAGCCTTTGGACCTAGAACAGTGATTTAAAACAGGGTCAGATTTCATAGCACAACACGCACGCACCTGGTTAACACATTAGCCGATACTTAGCGGCTGTAAATCTGGATTTTAATAGATACATAGCAAGATTATTTACTGTTACTTTCCATCAATAGGAGAGCACAAAAGATATGAAACACTTTGTAAGTCTTCAGAAAAAACATGTGTTCTTTCTTTTTTGTGTTTTGAGCGAGTGGTTAGTAACATGATATTTCCATGTACCTGTGGGAGAGGAAACACAGAGACAAAAGGTATCAAATGATGAATTTCACTCTCGTTCCATTGAACTCTCCACACTTTCTCAGCTGCACAATAAATGCCTGTGGTTCTAATTCTGCCTTAACATAAACACTGTACACGTTTACAATTCACTTGAACCCGAGTATTAGTCTCAATAAATCAGTGAAGTCATGCAACTATTTACACATACCACAGTGTTAAGCTGCAGAATAAAGCAGAATAAAGCCATGTGCTGTGCATAACAACATCCTCTGACCATCATAAATTCACTGTAACACACACCTTCCTGTGGCTTATTCTGCAAAAGCAAAATTAATAAAACAGCAATGTCTAACTTGCCTGGGCAAAACTAAAGACACCAATGCCATATAATGCTAAGTCTATAGCATTATATTTAACATTTTTCATGCAATGGGCACATAATGTGCAAGTAAACACAAAATGCTACATAAACAGCACAAGCTATTGCATATGGCAGTTTCAAGGCGTGTTTTCCGCTGCTACACCCGTAATCAGCTGCTGAATAGCAGTAAAGCGCGTTAGTTTGAACAGGGTGTGATAGTCAGTCATGAGCACTTGTTGCTGAACATTTCACGCCAAGTGCCACAGCAATATGTCTGACAATTCTCCTGACAGCAAGAACGAGCGGATGCACGACACATGTAAATACGAGCATCGCACTCACACACACATTACACCAAACACACGAGTCCCCGGGGAGCGTGTAATAACCGGGCACGCTTAGTTTTTATTTTTTTCCCTCTACACCCCATTACTGCCTTATCAAAGACTCCGTTCTCTTGTAATATGACAGATTGGGAAGAAACAGACAAAAAGAGAGAAAACAAAATGCAGTCAAGCCAGATATACACAAACATACTGTGAAAGAGACATGCAATAAACAAACACGGCTCGGTTTGTCAATCACCAGTAAAAACCGATAGCAGATTAAATTTAAATCAAAGTTACACTTAACAGAAGCAGGTGAAGGGAAGTCAAAATTGACTGTGAGGATTAATAAAAAATACATAATCATTTAGATTATTGGAGTGGAAACATACGAGGGCAAGAAATTCACAGGGAGAAATGAAATCAATTAAGACAGTGAACCTGAATGACGTTTTTAATATAAATAAATGGGCCATCTGGGAACGCTCCCCCAATAACGTGTCAGGAAAAGTTAGATTAGGAAGGTTGTGTTGCACATGTGAGGGGAGTTTCCCTGCTGATATCAGACTGTCTCGGGCGGGGCTATTCCCTGATGTGAGGTCTCCCCGGCAGGCTTCACAGGGGCATAGCGGCCCTGAAGAAAGGCCCTCTGGCTGTGAGGTGCATTTTTAATGTGGATTATATCAAGGCTGTGATGTGATCGAGAGGTTAATATTTTCCTTACATTCCAGAGAAGATCTGACTTGTAGGACCGGCTGTAATGTATTTGGGGGTTGTGTTCGTATACCTTAATGCTTATTTGGAAGTCAAGCAGTTACACAAGAATTTGTGCTGGGAAAACACAACATAAAATAAAGTCTAGTCACGGTGTATCCTGAAATCTGACTTCTGCCTCAAATAACCACAAACAGAAAACATTTGAATGCAAGATAATTAAGTTATTTTGGGAGCTTTTCAATAATCAAATTAGCAGCTGAACTGTACATGAAGAGGTTCTTTCAAACGAACAAAAAAACTTTTGATATCATATCTCATTAATATATTGTATGGTTTATTCTTCTCTTCCTCTTTTAGTTTAATTATGTGTGCTACGCTCATGTGGTACCTGGGGAGGAGGGCGAGCTGCAGTAGTGGCAGTGCTGTACACCCGACTCATGACCTCTTTTCTCATTAAGAGCTCCAGCTTCAACATTTATCTTCCCCATCAGAGCCGCTTCACACGGACCACAGCGACAGACACTGCTTCATAATTATGCCAAATATAAATTTACAATGAATAATGAATACAGCAGCATTAACCGAGTCCTTACAGCTCATGCCTGCTTGAGACAAGCTACTTCATGAAATATCTGCTGCCATTATTGCCTTTACCTCTCTCAAAACATCCATCACACTCCTGAAAGTAAAACTGCATTATGCATGTGTACCCTCTGCGACAGACACTCGAGAAAATATAACTAAGTGCAAACAGTAATAGGTAACTAAAAAGAAACAGAAAACACTTGCCAGAAACAAAAGCAGAGAAGCCCTGATTCACAGGTGAATTCCTGCACTTGTTCTAATTCTTTAAATCAGTTGCCATGTCAGTTAAAAGGCCTGTGTTGCTAATGGTGAAAGGTGATCCACGCTCAGTCTCTTTCACTTAGTCAAATGATGAAGGAACCAACACTTGGAATAATCTTCTTAACCTGGAAAACTACACCACTTACATCACTGCTTAGAAAGTAACATCGCCCGAGGCATCATTTTCCACACACTTCCTGTCTCTCTCTCTCCCTCACTGTCTTCCTTTCAGACCCAGAGGCTGTGGTAGACCCGGCTCCTCACGGGTTCAGAAGTTCACAGTGGTATCTGTAGGAAGAGGAACAGGACGCCTGCCAATCTTGGCATGTGACGGTCTAATTGCACATCATTGGCATAATGGTATGCAGAACCACGCTGACTCGTCATGTGGAGGAAACACAACACCCTTCCCTCTCAAACAAACAATTAACAGACTTTTGCATTCATGCTAAATTGCACTGAATATAATTCACAGGTACATATTTATATTTAGGCTTGCGGTTGCTGGAATTAAAAGTATGTGGTAGTTTTATAGCTAGAGATCATGTATCATAGTATGTACATTTATCAAAAATATTTTCACGAAAGATATATTAAAATTGTTTACTCAACTTTGTTGTAAGATGCTAGTTTGAAAATATAAAATATAATAATAAATTATTTCGACATAAAGTAAATAAATTAAATTAAAATAAATTAAGTCGAAAGCCTGGGACTAAAAGTAATACAATAACATCTTCACTAAAAAGTCATATTAAAACATGCCAAAGACTTTCTAAGAAGTTTTTAAGAAGAACACAATTTTCACACAACACAATAAATGTTAAAATAAGTTAAAATCTGTTTTAATAAGAATCAACACCTGGGACATAAAAAATGTTCGTAATTGAAGAAACATCCAGATATAATTTGCAAAAGCACGTACAGATCACGTAACCTGTTCTTCTGCGAATAAGTGATATGAGAATAAACTTTTCAAATGCTTCAGTGAAACTCCTTTTATTTTTCTTTCTTCATTCTACCATGCGGTGACTTAATAATAACATTTCAGCTCCACTCAAGTTGAAAATCCTATTATCAATTACGGATGTCACTGTGGGATCGAACGCCGCCCGGCTACGATGCGCATGCACTTGCCGAAAATTAGCTTCACTATTTCCTCCTCGCCTTGAGGTGTGGACCGGGAGATTATCCCTAATCCCAGAGCCTCCTCTCACTAACCCACATCACTCCTTTTACAGCCAGGGCAAATTGTTTTCACGGTTAGCCCCCGCGCTTGCTGCTAAAGACCTGCCTTTTCATTCAATAACATCAAAACAAAAGGCAGAGGAAAGGCTAGCATCAGCCATTAGCGCTAAATTGTCTCCAGCATTTCTCTGGGACCCGCTGTTGTCTCTCATTTTCTCACTCTTGGTCTGATGGAAGTTACGCGCCACTTTTTAGTCTTGAAGAAAAGGAGGGAGGAAAACAGCGGATTATTGATTCGCCTCTGACGAGGAGACCAACCTAAAAGCCCCACTGAATTGTCACTCATTATTGAAATTACTGAACACTAATTAAAGTGGCAGCTGATGTCCCAGCAGGCCTGGCACATCTGAAGCTAGAATTCAGCTCTGTGGACAGAAGAGGAGAGAGAAAGCATTTGCTTCTACACGGATGTTAATGAGCTTTG
>JBAJNP010000519.1:36440-48178 GCA_036877545.1 Yasuhikotakia modesta
AAATGTACTCAAGTGTGGATTTGTAAGCCTGAAGTAAAGGTACCTGCGCTCTTTGAAGGGACCGTTCACGCCATTGCTTTCAGAAAGTGTGCTCGCTGCAGGGTTGTGTTTCAAAGCCATATAGTTCATCAACAAGGAACAATAAACCTGGGTGTGGATTTGAAAGCAATATGCGGCACTGAATTGCATCTCATTTTAACATGCACAATTGAAGAGTGTGAAACCCAGATCAGTTCTGACCCACCAAGTTGCTTAGACATCTGATTGGGTGGTGGAGTCACACACACACACACACACACACACACACACACACCATGAGAACTTCCACACTGCTAAAGCTGAAATGGGATATGGGTGGGAATTTACATTCAGTACCCAACTTGGACAAATGGATACATGATCAGGATGAATTACCTGATCGCTGCTGTTAACACATGGGTCAGACAAAAATGGTGGTTACATATGCTAATAATGAAACAAACATCATATCCAAATATTGTTTTTTATTTTTCAATCACAAATTTTGTGATTAGATTACTAAAACATTACTTTCATATATAGATTTGGTTCAATGATATATAAATACTTACATTTAATACATAATGAAAACAAATAAACAAATATGTTTCTAACAGTCAATCATTGTCCCAGAAAATGAAAAGTTAAACATTGTAATGTGTTTGTCAAGTTAAGATATATAGTTATTGTAAAAAGACATTATAAGAAGATAATATAAAATCCAGGCCAAGACTGAACTAAGTACAACTAAAATAACCATTTCTGAGCAACTGAAAATGTCACATGTGCAAGCCTTTTATTTCTCTTTTCTCTCTCTCATTCCATGTCTTCCTGGCCTGAGATGATGCAGTCTAACTCTACCAGCACAAACACCACCCTGTATTCCTGCAGGAAAATGCCCTTTAGAATAAATGCATTCTTTAAGCTGCTATTTGAAGATTGCTTTCCTGAGAGAATCCTTTCCAGTGGAATTCTCCAGAAATGTAGCTCCTTCACCCCGGTAAATAGCACTACACTCAAGCTATCTGGCAGCCGTCCATGTTTATTAGAAATTTTGACTTTTGGGCTTTTTTCTTTTTTTGTTTCTTGAAAAGCAGGGCCTTGTTTTGAAAATCAACAAACAGAAAGCTGGCAATGTGTGCCTCTTTTTATCAAATGGTACACAGCTTGGTAATGGACTCCCTTGATGATTTCAGCTAATCTATGCTGATGACCACAGGGACAGCAATGATTGTCATGTTAGTAAAAAAAATTCAGAACAATCATGTTGCGTCAGTTCTACCATTAAAAGACTTGCTTCTCTGCAAATTTTTGCACGCAGTAATTAATACTCTAGGGCTCGCCTTCACCAGACTGGTACTCCAGGCAACGAGATGCCACTCACCTGATAATTATTTCAGGAAACCATGCACAACTGAATGTGATTGACAAATGCAACATTGCTGTAATTGCCTGAAGCATACAGCGAGGGAGAGAGAGCGATTTGGAGAGAGACAGACGAGGTGTGAATTCTGCATTGTCAAATGAAAGCGAAACTAAAGAGGAAGTCCTACAGAGATCTTGTCATTCTGTACAACAAAGGCGGACACTTACAGGTGTAAGGTCAGACATATTTGCTGAATGCCACTTCTGATTGCATCTGCTTCTATACTGCTGTGCATGGGAACCATTGCTGGGAAAGGCTGTCTGCAAATGTAGCTGTGGATTATTAGAAGATGTTTAAATACAGTCAAGGTAATAATGTGCCATTTTTAATCATTCAGAGTGTGAGATTACAGCTTAACCACTATGGGCGATGACCTTTGACCCTCATCTATAATTCCATTTGACTGTCTTTTTTAAATAGTTTAAGTCATTTTAAATGGAAATGTACATTCAAAATGGCTGACGAAAGTGGCAATGCACCATGTAGGCCTCTTTCAATTCTCTATATTAAGTACTGCTGACTTTTATTGTAATGCAAATCCCTTGATTTAATCCCCTGATATATGACTCTGCATAGAAAGAAATATGACTGAATTGTATATACAGAAGAATCAAAACAGCAGCATTTAACTAGACATATTAATGAAAGGAGAAAATGTCAAGTCATAAACATCATGAGTAGAGCAAAATATCTGTGTAAATTTAAATGACTGTAGTGAATTGAATGCAATTTACTCTAAATGTTTTATGAATGATTTACAAAAATCTGTTCTGTTGATTCATGAACGAGGCCCGGGAGCTTTTGTGCAGAAAATCAATTTAACATTTAACTTTTAATTGAAATAAACCATCTGAAGAAATTGATTCATTGAAAGAAATAGTATTTTCTAAAGGCCTACTTGAAAAATCACTAGCTAAAAATTGCAACTCCTCAAAAAGTAAAAATCAGCTAAGCTACTGTCACACTAATGAAAAATGTAGTTAAGTTAGCACAGTCGCTGGTTTTGGATAGTTACCCCAACACTGGTGGGAACTCAGTGGTTGTGTGGAAAGAGAATATATGTTTGAACTATTGAGTTGGACCCAACGTCTGAGATTTTGATGTCTGGCTTTAGACTCCTAACAAGCAAGGAGTGCCAGACCAGTTGTGCCTCTTAATTTGAAGCTGATATCCCCAGGCCCCAGTCAATGTGGGTTTTAGAACTGGAGCAACTGCAGTGTTGTTGAAGGGAAGCCTGTTCTATCCACAAGATCTAACACATCCATGACTGAGACCCAAAACCTGGGCTACCTACATCGAGTGCATCAGGGACAGCTTCCAATTCCAAAGTGCATAAATTCATTTTAATGACGGCTTTGCTGGGAAGCGATTTGATCATGACATGCATATTTTGGAGGTAATAGCACATGACAGAAAGGAAAGTTTTTTTAATTTCTGGCCCATTTCAGCAAATGGAGTAAAGCAGATTAGAGAACATAAAACAAATCCTTTATGAAATATAATAAAAATGATTTAAAATGTATTGAATGCACTCCATTTGTTTAGAAAGATGAACGATTACCAGAAGTTCACGGTAATTGCTCTCTGGCCAATGTCTCAAATGCCTCAAACTCAATAACATTTTGCTCTGGAAGCTCTCTTCGTCTATTTCTCCCTTAGCAGTGTTCAGATCATTTCCCCTTACCATTGTACACTGAGTGTAAAATGTTAAAACTTCAAAGCCAGAAGGCAGGGACCTGTACTTGTGGAGAGAATTGGCAGGGAGATTTGTGAGAATTTAAAGGAGGAGAAAAGTAATTGGCAAGGTTTTTTGCTTCAGCTTGCAGCAAATATCAGACAGACACTTTGATTGAAGAACATTCTTGTAATGAGTGATGTTGATGTTCAAATGAACTCTCACCATCATCCCTGTGATGAAACACAGATGAAGCACAAGCATGTGAGAGAAAACCGCTCATTAACAGGTTTGGAGAGCCACACACCTCACACACTAAAACATGCAAAAGAACAGAATAATGAGGAAGTGTTGGTAAAATAAAGCAAAGAACAAATCTTTACCATCCATCGTGGGTGACATATCATGGGCCACCCTCAGTTAACTCCATGTGAAGTTTTACTATGTTAATGAAACACTTCTTAGAGGCATATATAATACAGCGTATATAAACTAAACTAAATATGTGTCTATATATGAAACATACAGGCAGTATCTTTTCAAACGTTCTAAACTTGCCAAATATTTATAACAATTTAGTGAGAAACGTTGTCACCAAAGCTGCTAAAGTGAGCTAAAGCAGAGTAAACTATTGTTAACATTTAGTGTCTTTGGAGGAATTAAAGAAGTCTTTAAAAATGAAAGGTTGAAAGGAATTTCAGGACATAACTGCTACTATATAATTTACTATAAGCAATACACAATACTGACTTATCAGTGTCCAGTACCAGAACTATGTACAGCCACACATATAGCATTTATTGTATAATATTATATGACTAACAGGGCACACTAGTGACTTTATTGTATGGGGCTACATATGTACATACATATTTACTATTACTATTTGCACTTATATGTTCATTTTTATTATTTATGTTAATTTTATATGTATGTACATTTTATGCACATGCACATTTAGCTATTTCTAGCATTTAGCTAATTCTACAAATTGTAGAATTTTACATGAAAGACTCACCTATAGAGTGTGCATAAGATGACTTGCATAACTTTAAAAAGTTTGATTTTAAGTCTTTTCCTGAACAGTCTATGTCTGCATGTATTTATGTACCTCATGCTGGTAAGTGTTGAGAACTTTCCCAAAGGCAGTAATAATGTCTTTACAGTGCAACACGCTGCACACAGGTCAAAAGCTGTGTCAGAATCAATCTGTCTTCATTCGCAAGGTGGGCTGCATTAATAAATATGATCTAATAAAACACTAATGTTAACATTGTTTAATGAGGAATTCTGAGTACAGTTTACAGGTCAACTTGATGTTGTTTTAATCTTTCAAAATTCTGAAATTATCACAATGATTATTTTTTATCCAACAGAGTGATCCTTAAAAAGACAACTCATATCACATCACACAAATCAATAACTGAATCACAAGTACTTACTGATGGTTGCACAGGTGTTTTTAAATGTTTTAAACCATGTTTCTCCACTGGACTTTATTTTATCTCCACTGGATTTGTGTTATCATAATAATTATTCTGTCCTCAACAGAAAACTGTTTGATTTGAGTACTGTAGTACAGATTTGAGTACAGATCAGGCTTTATAAAAGAACAAACTCTCTGTTACAACTTTCAGATGTATGTCCCAATGAGCTGACAGGACTTCGAACAGTCAGGTCAGGTTTTTTGTGCGGCCTGCTGAGTTATGATTGTTCTCAACAAGCCATTTTTCTCTCCTGCGTTCCACTGCGACCATCACAAACTACCCGCCGCGTTGCCATCGACAACAAAGCTCGAGTAAGAAATGATGTGTAGCTATTTGTTTTGCAAGGAAATGAAATATTTATCATCAGCGAACACCTACCAGGAACAGAGAGCGGACAGGCAAAGCTCATCTCAGGACCCTGTGGCAGTACGTCTTCTCAGGGGACAGAGACAGGACATGCTCCTGCTGGGATCCACCTATATTTTGAGTCTAGATTTCAAAGCCTCCAAAAACTGCAAAGGAAATGTTCTGATGTCCCAGGAAGAGGAATAGAATGAGGCACATGGGTCAGCTGTCAGCGGTTGTGGTGTTGAGTCAATTACCATCTGGGGCAAAAGGATGATCTCCCTGCTCCACATCAACACCTCATAACAGCAGTACAGAGACAGTGTTCAGACACAGCTTCAACATTGATGTGACCCACATTCATTCATGTGTTAACATATCAATTCATGCAAGAACTGTATGATGTTAGAATTGTAACTAATGTTAAAATTACCAGACTTGTTTTCTGTTTGGTTGAGTTTAATTTGATTTTAATGTAACTAATTCAATTCTGGATTCTTAAACAGAAAGTTAATCTCAAAATGAAAATTCTGTAATTGTTTACAAACTTTTTTGTTAAAGCGTATATGCCCTTGTTTTTATCATTTTGTGTGTGTGTGCATTAACTGTTCCAAGCTCTGTCAACCCAAGAAGAAAAAAAATCACCCTAAAAGTAGTTCCTAAGTTTTCTAAGGCCATACAATTATTTGATGATATAGCTATGATTAATTCATAGAGTGTTAAACAGGACATCATATCAATATTTTAATCCATTTAGATTACCGACCACTGTTTTTCTTTTTGAAAAAATGTCACTGAGACACGCCTTTTGCTATTATAATGTGACAGCATAACCTGAGGGAATGGCTTTAAATGTTTTACACATAATATTTTAAAAGTAAATGCAAGACATGCTGTGCGAAAGCAATGCAGCATATTTAAGAGAGAGAAGATGCATTAGAGTATTTCATATATGACACGAGAATATCACAAACACGCTTTTGTGGATTTACTGATGGTGTCACAGACCCTCTAATAGTGTGCAGAGGGGAACATAGAATGATCCACAAAAATGCACTAACATTAATGTTAAGGACTGTCACGAATGCATGTCTGTTCAGAAATGCAGACACAAATGCAGCATTAATACACATTTTTATCTGATTGTGGGCTCTCTGAAGGTCTTGGTCACGCCAATGTACAGAGCTCTGGGTAAATCTGTATGTCAGAGCAGACGTGTAAGTTCAGGGCTCCTGAGCTGACATTTGACGTACGTTTAGAGATTTGTACAGAGCTGTGGTCCGTGGAGGTGTGGCCCAGGACTGCTTCCCATTGGTGGCGTGACCCTGCTGCTCTGCTTGGTGTTAAGACATGAACCAGAGTTTGGGGTCTGGGCCCCAGAGTGTCAGAGGACCCCCTCAATGCCACAATGGTTACATGCACACCTCTTGAGAAAAATGTGTTAGCATACTTATAAATCATTCAGAGTATCAGTTCTGTGGTGTTGAATAAGAGATTGACACTTTTTCACCTATGTAAATGGCCAATTTAAAAAATAAAATATATAGAATACTATAATGTCATTGTATTAAATGGTATAATTAGTTGGTATTAAAAGTATCACTTTTGTGTAGGGAAAGTTACTTTTGAAATGCATTGTATATTTTATAACTTTTGCATTACAACATGTGTGGATATTCCTCTAAATTGTGTTGTTCTGTACTTTAGTTACATTGTTGAACATATGTGAACAAACTTGAACAAAATAGTGTATAATTCACCCTTTACTCTTTTTTTGTTTCTGTCATGCTTGCATTAATATTAGTTCCAAACAATTTAGTTTTCTATAAAGAAAGTTCATAAAGTAAAGCTTTTATTTATTTGTTACTTTTAAAAATATAGGATAATTACGTACACATTACTATAACTCCTAGACACACAATTCTGCTGACAATGACAATAAAGTGTATATAACAATCACACCTGTCTAAATCAGTGTGCTGAACATGTTGCAAGAGTGAGTGTTAAACGAAACAAAAACAAATGTCTTGAGGTGATTCCCAATTAAGCTCAGCATGAGTTTAACTCACACCAGTGCAGTTTTACAGCGGTTCTGACCATGTCATTGTACCCTCGTTAATGGCTGGTTTTCCAACGAGGCCAAAAATTGGCTTTTAGAGCTGTGGAACGTCTGGTTCTGGTTAGACAAATTCATTGTCCAGTGAGTGTCATGAATGCTGGAAGAACAGTGGGCGTTGGGCAAAAAGCAGCTGCTAGGCTCTACTATCAGACCTACAGGAAATGTCTGTGGGTGTTAACCTCGTCAGAAACCATTGGCCTGCACGCTGTCTCCCCAACCTCTGCCAAACAGCAGGTAGAGGAGAGAACTGTAAAAGTCATTCTGCTCAGCAGAGCTGGCCTTAGTGCCTCTAATAGGCCAGAATAAAACATAAGCACCTTATTAAGACCGGCTTCATTACATAGGCCTGCTTTTTATGGCCGGGCTGATGTGATCGCAATTACTGCTCAAATCCGAGAACACCTGCAAGCGTTGAGTAGGAGTAGGAGGTTCCAGCGCTTAGAGCTTTTCGTGGCTTGTTTAGCTTCAGTTTTATGGCTTTTAAAGAGAGGAGACCTGGTGTTAACCTCAAGCAAGTACATTCTATTGATTGCAGCAGCCCAGAGAAGCCACACAAGAAATGTCTGAAAACTCACATTTTTTTATTTCCAAATTATCTCTTCCTCTGTTAAGCTTAAGTAGGTAATCCTGTCAGGTGTAGACCACATGTTCAAGCTCCACAAGACAGATGCTTGGCAAATAAGTATCCTTACACTTTATTATTACATTCATACATTTGGCAAAAGCTTTTATCCATGGAGATTTTCAAGCTATACATTTTCATTTTACACCTTCTTTATTAAAAGCACACCAGTGTAGCTGCTGACTCACTTGTGAAGCTACATTTGGAATTGAAAACCTGAGGGAGGATACTGGATAAGAATGATGAGCACATGCATTGGTTGCATGCATTGACCATGACCTTGCCATTGCTAACATATACTCCACCAGTCAAGCTATAGAAACAAATTGTTAAAAAAGTTAATTAAGAAAATTAAACAGCAAACCCTATTATGCATACAAATGTATAATGTGTAAATGTAAAAGATGTTCAACTATTCTATACTCTAAAGGGCAAAGAAACAACAAAGCAAACACAACTTCAGGAGCCTAGAATAAGTGTGTGTGTTGGTGTGTGTGTATGCATGTGTAAAAATAGTGAATAAACACTATGCCTGTACTCTATTCAGACTGTTTAAGCCATTACAAAGAATGAATGCTAAACCCATTAGAGGGGGGCGCAGAAAGGAGTAATTGTACTTCTGCTCAGGCCTGTGATGGTTCATCCTCCTGCAACATCAAAGTCTTCATGATTGAGTCGGTCTCATCATGCCACTTTTCCCCCCGTAGATAAATCTACCTGGAGATTCCTTTGAATGTGTGCACATTTGATCTCATATGCAGGCGACACGTCACAGTAGGTTTCTCCCATAGTTCATATTCTTTCATAGCTTGCCATGACAGCCAAACTTGATTTCTTCTGGCACCAGGGCAAAACAGCTACTGTGGATTTCAATAGTGGTGGAGCTTAGCATGCAGAGTAGCCACTGGAAACCCTATTTGTTTTTTAGGGTGAGCGTAGTCCAAAAAATTGACTTCTTCCCATCACAATATGACAAGCATCCTGCAGTCCCATCATGGGGATTTTTATAGTTCTGTATAAAATAATTGTTAGGCACTTACATGTACCATAGTTCATATTTATTTATCTGAATAGAAAAAAAAATCAATTTATTAAAGAAACAGGAAAAAAGCCTGGCTAAGTACTGTGGGTGGCTAGTTAATAAGGTTTATGTCTATAAATAATGTGCAGTTTACCACAAATAAATACATTTGGCTTTTTTGCTAACACAACCAAAACGTAATGTATAAATAAATGCAAATGTTGCTTTGCATTCAATGTCACAACCTGTAACATTTCTGTATCGATTACAATGACTATGACTTACTATGTACACAACATATAAAAATGACTTATATAAACCTGCATAATTATTCAAGACAGGTTAAGGGTTCCATCCTTAAAAGCTCAAAGGAGTTAATATAATATTTACATTTATTTATAGACTTGATTATATGCATGTGTATTTTGCATTTTACGTGTAGATTCATTATGTAGCAGTGAGACCCTCCATCAAACCTTCATCAGAATTCACAGAGGACAGCAGACGTCTGTTTATGTGGACCATCACACAGGTGACAGCGCGTCACCATGGATTGACAGGCATAATTACACATATCACTCCGGCTGCAAAAGCTGAAATTAAGTCTGTAATGAGCAGTCTGGACTGATCCTGCTGTACCCTGCACTCAAAAAAGAAAAAAAAATCTATCACAGGGGTCATTTCATCCAAATCAGATATCATATACTGTGTAACAACTGTCACCAGTTGTTACACTGGGAAGTAAATACAAGACAACAATGCTGGTAGCAAAACTAACTATATAATAAAGGTAGATTTTAGGGTTTGTATCTATATAAATATTGACCTTCAAAATAAACCTCCCATGAGAAACATTAACAGTGTGAGAAAATGTGTCACAACAAGCCCCAGTCTGCCCTACATGATAAGCACAGTGCTTAACAAACTGAGAATAACTACAAAACTAAGCGTATCAGCTTTGCCCTTTTTAGCAAATCAAATATATTTGAGTATGTAAAAAGGTCCCTAACAGAAACCTCTCACAGATCACTGTCCTTACTCAAATATAAAAAAAAGAATAAAAAAGGGAAAAAAATTAGGAAAGCCGGGGGATATTCAGACAGAAAAAGGGGTCAGGGGAAAAAGATCGACCTGAGGTTCTGGGCTGAACTTCTATAAGCTCACTACACTGCTGGGTATTAACCAATCAAAGAGCGTTTTCCTTTTCCACTTCTGTCTCCACTTACCACTTTTGGCCCAAAAAGGCTGCGGGCCTGAAAATAATCATAATGAACAATTCAAAAAGAACAATAATGAGCCTTTTATATTCTCTGGCTAAAAAGATTGTAATAATCAGGATAATTATGTTATATTTCTCCAGGTCATCCCTCATTAAGATCAGAGGCGCGGGCTGTGAAACTGCTCGCTGTTAATTTGGTGTCCTCTTTGTAAGAACAAAGTCGTCCTCTGGTCAGGTTAGTCAGAGGACAATCAAACTGAGGTGATGATGTGAGGAAATATTCCTGCTGGCGGAAACTAACAGGAGCCTGATGGAGAACTGGGAGTAAAGGGACCTTGCAGGACAACCATGAAAATCAAGGAGGAACCCAGTGTGGTGTCTACAAGTCAGGATTAACGATAACACAACATCATCAGTCTTTACACCAACAAAGTCACAGCAGACACATTATGCAAAGTTTCAGTCAATGAGTTTATCTGCTGTGAAATTCAAACACATTACTTTCTTTGCAATTAAATATTTGCTTTGGGAATGCAAGAACTAATCAAAAAATGTGTACCTTGAATTCATTGTCAAATGAGTAAATGTAAATGTACTGGCATTCCCTGGGATCGAACCCACAACCTTTGTGCTGCTGTGTGCTTTGTGTGTGTGTGTGTGTAAACCCTTATATGTGGGTTCATTGCTGGAACCTGAAAGAGAGAGAAAACAAACCAAAAACGAACCTCTGGCAGGACCTGGCAAGACTTCATCCTTTGCTCGGCAGGACTTCAGATATGGCTGACCCCTAAATTAATCTCTGATCTGTCTCCATCACATACACTCACAGCTAAACATCCTTCTGATGCAATGGAAACAATATAATATTACACCACCTGCAAAAAAGAATGAAAATCAACATGAGAGGGCCAAGAGCCCCTCCAGGCCTCCAATATCCAACCTTATGGCCAACATAATAACTATCAGGAAATATCAACCAAACTGCCAGACAGTAAAACTGAAGAAACCAATGAAGTCAAACTGATTCAGTGAAATTAAATAATGCAGTTTGGGATTTACATTTATAAGCACATGTCCTCAGTTCTCTGAAACAAAACATTTGTACAGTGTAGTACAAATCTTCAATTTAGCGCCTTTAGATGTGCTTTCTGTGAGGTGATTTTAAGTCAAAAACAAATGTAAATCCAAACTCAATGGTAAAGGTATTTTTGTGTTTGTTATTAAAAATGAACCTTGCACACATAGCTCGATACACATCCAAGTTTAATACTTGAATACACAATGACACAGTACAATAACATTGATATTTATCCAGTATTGGGTGATAAAGAGTAAAATACAACTACATTTGGCAGACACTTTTATCCAAAGCGACTTACAGTGAATTCAAGGTACACATGTTTTTATCAGGACTTGCCCCACCCTGGGATCAAACCCACAACCTTTGTGGTGTTAATGCAATGCTCTACCAGTTGAGCTAACAGGAAGGCTTAATTTATTACTACTTAAGTTAATAATCCCAACTAAGTTAACTATGCTTAATTTATTATTATAATTCTAAATAGATGTATCATAAATTGTACGTGTGACTTTCTCCCAATCTGATCATACATGTACTTTGGATAAAATTAGGGTAAAGTCACCATCCAAACACTTCTGCTGGTCTTACAGTCATTTGTTACTCTATTTCCTACAGGAAGACAAAGAGAATTTAAGTGCTCAGGAACTCAACATTTTAGAGCATTCCAGAGGGACCAGAAGTGAGGTGAGCGGGACGAGAGTTTGCCACAGGCCTGTCCAACCCCC
>JBAJNP010000519.1:48906-90634 GCA_036877545.1 Yasuhikotakia modesta
ACACACACACACACATCCTGTGGAACAGTACAATAATTTGAAAATCACACATACACACACAAACACACACACTCTGTGGAACATTATAATAATTTGAAAATTACACACACACTGTTTCCAGTCCAGTCTTCAGATTACCTTTAACTTATGAGTAAATCCATGTCAATGCTGCTGGCTCTGATCCGAGAACAGTCTGAACTGCAGCATTTCCAGAGAACCTCTCAGACAGTTAATGCTGGAACAACTGCAACAAGCCACTTCAGAAATGAAACACTGCTCAACATCTCCCCAACAAAAACCTCCGTCCCTGAAAACATTTATGAGAAAGAGGTCAGAGAAGTAAAAACATATATATGAATCAAATTCAAATATGTGTTACAAAAACATTACAGAGGAAAATATTGGTTTGGGATTCTTGATATTTGTGTGCAAAAGTCTGGAAGTAATTGTGTTTGAAAACTGTTTTATAGAGCATTGGGTTATTTTACAAGCAATATTGTTTTCCCTCCGAGCCATTTAATATGTAATTGCACTGACACGTCTGCATATTAATTTTCAACATTAAAAAACGATGGGGAATCTATGCAGGAAATGTGTGTGATTTCCTGGGGTTTTACAAAGCAAGTTCAGCAAAAATTCATCATTTTGCAATGAATGTCACAAACAAGGTCTGATCTGCTGAATCGTTTAAGGTTCTGGTCGAAAATCTGATGAGTCAAGATTTGGCAGTTATTTGTGGGCATGTACACAGTCACAAGAGACTGACTAAAAGAAAGTGTAAACCTTTTCCAAACTCCAGCCTAAATTTGAGCCCACTGGATTTGAAATGAAGCAGAAATAAAGCTCAGGAAATTCTGAGGGGTTAACAATCTGGTCTCCAATGATTACTGTATGTTTAGCAGTTAGTGAAAAAACAACCTAAATTTTAATTAATTCTAAATGTTATACCTATTAAAATCCTTAGTTTTCAGGAAGAGGACATTTTTTTCTGTATCCTCAGGATCCCTGTCGGCGTCTTGAGCTAGTAGTGTTTGTGGGACACTAGTGGTCCCCTCTATAATATATGTAATATAATTTCTACTTGGTTTCACTCACAGCCTGATGTTCAAAATCTAGAAAAAATAATCTATAATTCACTTGCATTAATGGACTAAGTAAAACGGAGATTACCTTTAAAACATTAACAATTTTCTTCTGACCAAATATTTGATTAAATATTCAGGCCGTGACTGCATTATTCTATGTCGTATTAGCAGTAATATTGATCAGTGAAATTATTTAGTGTTGAGTAACCCATAACTATTTTTCAGGGACATTAAGCAATTGGAGAAGTTCAAATAAATAATGGATATCTTGATGGTACATTAACTGTACATTTTATATTGTGTATTTTAAATCAATGCAATACAAATGCAATACAATATACACACTTTACAACAGTATATGGGTAACAGTATATATGTACAGTATATCAATATTTTCAGTAACATACTTTAATATCATATTGTACATTTTATAACAAGACATGTTCCCCACTATTCTGAGTTTTATTTTCTAACAATACATCCCATGTTTTTTTTTTCACCTGGAAACAATTTTAGTTGTTGCCCAAGTGTAAATGCTTATTGCAGACCTCTGCAGACTTGAATATTACATAAGAACACAAACAGTAAGTGAATTAAATCAAACAATACAGCCAAAAAAGATGAAGATTTGCGTTGGACATCCTGCCAGAGCTTCATGGAAACCTTACAGCAGTTTTCCCAGTGGCTTTAATCTTAAACCTCTGCTGGTTTATGTAAGCTAAAGGGAAACCACAATAAATACCTAGAAACATTGACGGATGGGCTTATTCATTATTTAGCATGTAGAAGAATGGAGACAGTCAGACTTGATAAAATGAACTATTTGTACAATCCACAATCAATATGTGGCCTTTCTCCCACGGTAGCAATGGCACAACAATTATTTTGAAACAGCCACACATACTCATGCACCCACACGCACGCGTACTCAAACGAATTAAACCTTTTCTTTGCATGAGGTCATTTAATACAGTAAGAGAAATTGAAAGCTTTCATTACTGTAAAAGGAATTCAAAACATGTCAATTGGATCCAGATAAATAAAAATAGCAGAGAGATCGTGTTAGATGCTCATGCACACTAAATCTTTTGCATTTGTCTGAGTATTAGTTCTCTCCTGGGGAAAGTCCCCCGCACCCAGACAGGCTTTTAATCTGCAATCCTTTGTTGATATTTATCATATAAAAGCACAGAGTCAGAATATAAAGACTGAATGATGCATCAGAGTGATCAATCCAGATTATACACAGAAGAAATTTACAAAACTGTTGCTAATCACATGTTATAGCAAAAAAGAAACTCTTGTTAAGCATTTAGCTAAATCTGTGTCAACCTGTGTAAATGTGTCACCTGTGTTGTTTTGCACATATGTTAGATACTTTAGATTTTAAAGAAAACAAACTAAATAATTGACACAAAAACACATGAACTACCCTTCTCTGTATCAAGTCACTGTCATTGTTGTTCTGTCCCAACACCTAAACAAACTGTAATGCTAAAAGAACCACAGTATTCTGTGAGCTTACATACACCCTACTTAGTAGTCTCTGCATATTATGGGAGAAAGTATTTAACAATGAAAAAATGCACCACCTTTAAAGTTTAATAGCTGACCACTATTTCCTGTGTGACTACAGTTTAATTTTTCCAGAGGCATAATTTACCAGATGTGTTTAAGGTGACGTTACTTCATGGTGTATTAGTACAAAACACTTTTAAAGAAAATCTAACAATCAGATAATTCATCCTCTTCACATCTGACAGGAACACGTTTAATAATCCAGCCTGTACAATGTACACTTTTATGCTACTCGTTTTAAAGAGACAAATTAGTCTCCAAGGAAATGACAGAGGGAGTGCTGAGAATGTCTTGATAATAGTCTAGTAATACTCTGGTACTCTGACTTCATATTAAACCCTGGACCTAATTTCCCCACAGAATGCACAAGAGGGCACTCACATTACTTTTTAATGCATATTCACTGGATGCTTTTGGGTTTCTGCTTATTTATTCCTCAAGTGTTGCCAATGAAAACCTTTTTTTCCCAGAGCAAACCTGTATATTCGCTTAAGCCCCCCAAACACTGCATAGCTCTCCACTCCTGAGAAACATCAAAACTTCCTCCACGTGTGGTTAAGGAGAGAATACTGAGGTTTTGAAACGGTGTGTGTGTGGAGGTTAAATGAACTTTAATGGAAATAGGAAGAGTGTTCCTGTGCGTTGGCGTTCACAAGAGAGCGGAGATCCAGCCAGATGCCATTCCCATTAAATCTATGACTCAAAAGTTGGAAGCCACCTACAGAGAAGCAGCAAACCTTAAGGAAAATGAGCCGCTGTCGTGCTGGGCAGATCAGGCCACTTATGGTAGAGATGCATTTTGCAGGACAGATAATGAGCTGGTGGTGGTTATATTTCAATTGAAAGTCATGTTTTCTGAAGACAAAATGCAATATTTATAGGTTTAATGCTGGGCCCCGTTTTACTTGGAATGTCACAATGTTCATTCTTAGAAAAATGCAAAAACTTGTATGTTAATCCACAACAATATGTACATCTACATTTTTTAAATATAAATAATCAACTGTAGAACTTTATGTGGTAAATTAAACGGCATCTTAGCAGATAGGATGTTATGTAAACACTGAGTTTAGATATATTTTCCTACCTTTTTGTATCTTGCCTGTTTAGGTAATGTTTTCGGGAAATCTTCATAATAAAAGTCCATGTAAACAAAGATCACACAGGTCACCCAAACACTCAATTAAACCCAAATACATTATGTTATGACAAGGCAAGTCATTTTTAAAGGTCAGAACAGGTAGCACACAATTCAGTTTTTACAATATAAAGTAAAGGTTGGATGATTATATAATTTGGTCACTAATTGCATTATTTCCTCTCCTGGCTTTGCTTTGAAGTGCTTTGAAAGTGCTCCCTGCATTCAGATCAATTCATTTGCAGTCTGAAATCAAAATGCGCAAAGTCAAATTGAACTTGTGCTTGATGTCAAAGTTTGTATGGAGGTCTGAAGTCCACCGCCAGTCCACGTGCATTCATGAATTTTGTTTGCTACGGCAGATGAAAGAGTGAGTTACGCTCAGGGTTCATAATCTGTGAAGAGCTTTTCATAGTGTCTGTTAGAGTTAATTAGTATCAAACCCAAAGAAAAAGGGTAAGACGTGGCCACAGACTAGTACCCAATAAAGAAAGCAGTACCCAAAAAAATTTTAAATACTTACAATTATTATTAATAGTAATAATTAGTAAGCATCTGTTACCATCATTTGGTATTCAACCCAAGAAATGAGGCAAATGAGAGGGAAAGTATGGCAATTGACTAAAAACAATATTATTATTATTATTATTACTATTATTATTATATATATTTTTCTACACTCTTCCTTGTTATCATTTTGAATCTCCTTCAAGATGAAGACAAAGGCCTTGAAGATCTGCTTAGTCCTTTATAAATAACACAGTAGCTCCAGTGTCACTTGTTTGTTAAAAAAACACTTAAACACACATTAGCATCTCAACCAAACCTGAATTCATAAACACATCAGACATATGTTACATGTGCCAGGATTTTGTAAACAAAAGAATAATCACATGGCATTCAGAAAGAGGCTGTGGGAAGAAGCTTTTCGAAGGACCTCATTGTCTGCAGAAGTCGAGAAAAAAAACTGCCCTCCATTCGAAGTGTTTTCTGCGTAAAGCATTAACATAATTTTTCCGACTGCAGTTCTCTCAGGACCAGCTGATGAAGGCTCTACCCATAATTCTAATTGCATGGACTGCATTCTTAATTAAAAGCGCTACAAATGGATTTTATGCCATGCCAAATTAAATCTAAATTCATTAGATATAAACCCCTTTTAAAAATTGATGCAAATATTTGAATTTTTCAAAAGTTTGAGCTTCACACTCTCCATTTTAGATGAGCATGCCATTTTACAGGAGCAAATGAGTGTCTTTTTGTAAATGAATTATCTAGTTATTATGAAATATTTAACAAACCATAGACTTGTCCTTTATTTGGCCTGTCTTTCACTGTCTTGTGCCTACACTGTATCACAGTCTACCCTGATAGGATAGAATTTATTTTAAAGAAAATCATCATTTGATGAAACAGAAACAATTATGCTTAATATAAATGCAAAAATATTAACTGACATTTTGCCATTTGTTATTGCTGCACATTTGTTCAACTTTGTTGCATTGTGGGACACACCCATGTCGCATCACTGTTGTCACTCATGTAATTGCAATTTGTTGTACTGTATACAGTATATGTAACTGAAGTATGGAGGGATATGGGGTAGAAAGTAGAATGTTAGCAGAAGAACGAGGGAGGAGTGTGTGGAAAATATGTTTCCACCAGAGGCCAAAGATTTATGAATGCTGCTGCATGTCTTCTGCTCTCTGCAGTCTCACAGTAATGGATAAAACAGATGCTTGACACAGCAGCACCTCTTCATGAGTCCGGTGGTCTTTTTTACAGCGACTACAGCCTAGCACAAGGGCTGAGTGGACCAGCGGAGGGCAGAACGTTGTGGAACAGGAAGTGGAGGTCATTGTGAAACATGAGGTCTGGGAGAAGAATCTCTTCAGTCATGTGTGCCACAGCTGGGCTCGCATTCCCACACATACACACGCCCCTTGTGGAAAAGTCATATTTTATGTCTTCCAGTGCTTTTCTTACTCTGACTGGTTAACACTTTCTTTCTGTCTCATCCCACTTGGTTGGCACAACTCCCTTTCACTATCACGCTGTGCAGATAAATGTTTTATTCATTTGTTACTCAAAATTTGTTGCGCACAACAAATGCAGTCAAATACTACAGGATGAAACTGGTTACTGTTTACAAGTAGTTTGGATTTTTTGTTTTTGGTGCTTGCAGGTTTAAAACTGTACTGAAATCATTCAGACTTTATTTTGTTTATCTACACACTGTCTTTAATAAATGTAGCTTAACAGAATGCAAACAAACATGGCTTAATTTCTTTCACATTTTGTTTATTTCATTTTGATTTTAAAGCTGTAATTTTACACAAAACACTTACGCTTGGCAAACATCAGTATTTCTTTCAGGTTATTCAAATCTATTTAAAATACTAAAATACTGGTAGAACACACTCTATGGCTACATACTAATGAGTTTGAATCCCAGGTAATGTATAAAATGCTACAGAACATACTGTACATAAAGTCATTGTGTGTGAAATGTCTGCCAAATGCATAAATGGAATGTAATGATGATGGACTTTGACATGTAATGAATGTTAAAATAACTTTCTGCGAACAGTGGATTCTAAAAATCAGAACGGACAGAGGAAGGATGACTTTTCACTCTTAAACCTTTTCCCTTGCATCCCCTTTTATTTCTCAATCATTCAGAAGCTGAGGATGAGTCGCGTTTCCTGTCCTTACCTCAGTTCTTCCTGTTCCATTCATTTATAGAGGGATGGGGGAGACATATCTGGGTCTGCGCTCAGCACCTGAGGTGCCCTGTGTCATGAGAACTCAACACAGCTCTGTTCATTTGTGGAACATCTGTAGCACACAGACAAAATTATTAATAACTGTGTGTTCTCATCTGCCAAAAAAGGTGATGAAGTGGTGATACAGACCAGCAGCTTAACCTGAGAGAGAGATAGAAGGAGAAACAGAGAGGAAGAAAGATATATTTTCAAGCTATTTTACACAAGTGAAACCACAGGCAAAAAATGTCCAAAATAATAATGATGCATAATCATAATTACAAAATGTAGGTCCTTCTAATATAGCTAATATTTAGACATCAATGAAATCAGTAAATTGAGACATTTTTTCATATGAACACACACACACACTACAGTATCAAGTCTGTACTCAATAGTCAGATTTAAAGAATGTCATGAACTTAAATATTCCTAAGCAAATTCTTTTAACGAAATTTCCTGAACCATTTCATTCATATTAAGTTTATAGCTCTGTATATGTACAGTAACAATTAGCCTATGTGTGTCTTATATTTCACCCAATGAGAAACATCATATCTGAGACCTTTGTTACAAACAATCTCTATGATGGCATTTTAATGTCAAACATGTTATAGTCTGTGGACTTATTTATTCATTCTTTTCTAATTTGTTACTTTTTATTATTAAAACAGTATCCTCAAACAACAATCGTAAAGGTTTCTTGGCTTTTGGCAGTTGTTTAAAAATAGGGCGGCTGTGATTGGATGTTGTGTTTGAGACCCCTGATGATTGGTAGTGGTTCCCAGGGGGAGGCAGACAGACATTTGTGCGACAAGGAGCCCTCGGGGACTGCTTTGCTTTTTTACAGGCAAAACAACTTTGTGCTCGAGTATACCCCACGGGGTTATTTTGTAGGTATTAGGGAACAGTGAAATACAGGAACAGAATTTGCTGACTTACCTTTCTATATTACATTTGTACAGAGGAACTAAACATTCCTTTGCCAGCTTCACAGAGCAGCTGGATAAGGGTGAAGCTGTGGTAATGATGGGTAACTGATGATATTTTGATTAAATGAAGTATGCTAATTGTGCTTTAAGGAGCTTAACCCACCATCAAAAACATGCCCTAACTTCTCACCATCTTTGTTCTCTCTCTTTGTACAGTAGACAGCAAAGGTTCCTGCTTACTGTACATCAGTACAGTACTTCAAAAAGTACTTCAATTTATTACACACATCTTTAAAATAAAGACATTTCATAAAGACATTTTGCACAACACCTTTAGACACCAAGCAATGCCCTAGCAACCAATCACAGCACCCTGGTTACCATATAGCAACACCCTGAAAACCACCCACAAAACCACACTATCATGACAGTGATGAATGTTGTAAATGTTGTGTTTCATGATACATTAAACTATAATAACACAATTCATGTAAATTCATTTATGTCGCACATCAAAATGTGCAATAAAAATGTCATTTACAAAAACATTTCTTCAATTTTGCTACTAAGTCAACTGTTACACTGAAAGTATACTTAAAAGTACACTTTGTACACTTTACAGACTATAAAGTGGGCCAATTTATCCCCAAGTAATACTGAAACCGTAGAAGTATACAATTACTTACTATATAAAGTACTTTCTTAAGTATACTTTATAATATAAAGTGTTTTTAAGTATACTTAAAATTAGCTTATGGTATACGTTTTTCATGCATGTAAATATTAATACAGTATGAAAAAACTCTGTGCTAAACACGTCAAAGCTGCACATCAGCTTGGCATAGCGCTAACGAAGTTTCAGTATTCCAGCAGTGCAACTGACACCGAGAGCCACTGGATGGATTAATTAGCATATAACGCTATTTAAGTCCTGAGCATCTGTGCCTATGCAAGTTAGCACACATCCAGCACCACAGCTATCACCACAATCTGCACGCTGCCACAGAGATCTGGCTGAGTCTTTCCTGTCTGACAGCTGTTAATCACCCACTTTCATAACCGAAATGGAGGTGCAAGATTGCGCAGGTGGTTGCGTGTGTTTTTGGAATGACTGAACTTGGTGATGCAAAGCTTCTACTGAGGCCATTTTATTCTGAAACATCTGTCTGTTTTTGAATCCTTAAAGGAGAACTTGCCCAAGGCATTTCTTCTAAGAAAAGTAACTCGGCTTGTTGGACATCTTTTTTGATCTGTAAGAAGGAGAGAACGCTGTGATCTTGGTTTGGATCTGTTTTTTTTGGTTGTGTGTCATTTTCCAAAGAGGCATTTTACAGCCATCACTCTACACAATATGACCGGATATATACAATGTGATATTTCACTGAAATGCACTCTTAAAATGTCTGTTTAAAATTATTTAACTGACAGCCCAGCAGTTGTTGGGTTAAAAACACAAAATCAACAATTAACAACATAATACATATCTTATTTTCAGCTTCACTGTATTAAGAAAAGACTTCATTTTACTTTATTTCTACATATGGTAAATAGCTTGACCTAGTTTACGTAAATCATTATAGTTTTAGAGACACGTTTGCAAAGCAGACTCTTTAATTTAATAACCTCCTGACCAGCTGTTTGATGCATTGAGGTTTTATTCAGCAGCATCTGTGACCATTACAGTTGAGAACATATTACCTTTCATACTGCTTTCACACTTCCTTATGGAATAAAACTGCATGACCCATATTTGTCAATCTCATTTGCAGGAAAAGCACAAGGTAACCTCAATAATAAAGCTCTTGAAAAAACAATGTGAGGGCTGGAATCTAAACTCACACACATTTACGGCTTGTTGAATTTCTTTCCTAATTACTGTTAGTTTGAATTATTGCCAAAATCCTATCAACTTCCCCAGCAAAGGGGTAGAAACTTAAATACACTATTAGACGTCCATCTGGAAATGTGGTGCACTGAACTACTGTGCAGCTTTTGGTTAAGTGCCCCTTCAACTATTATGGTTTACCATCATTCCTGCCAAATACAAGACTTCTGCTCTGCTCTCTTTACACTGATATATTACACTGAAAATCCTAATCTGTTGTGCCTTTTTTCTTCTATTGATAAGTAAAAGGTTGCAGTATGTCAAGTGAAATGTAACATTTTATGCTCTTACAGTTATAAACAAACCTGTTCATATTGATGGCAGCAATAATGTAAAACATTTGTGTAATATGGAAACAGTGGTTTAGTTTCACTGTTGATTATTCTAAAAATATCATATATACACTATGCAGAACATTCTACAATAAAGCAATGTGTCTTCAGATTTAGTGTTGTTACAGAATAGAGATATAGGCAGGCATATTTATTTAATTAAACATAAATGTCTAATGAAAGACTCCAAATTCTTTCATACAAAAATTACTGATCCCTTTCAATAAATTCAAGTCCATTTTGCCCTGTCTGTTTTACCAAAAGGTCCTAAAGTTCTCATTATGGCTCAGGCTAAGTTTTGTCAAATACACAACTTCTGTGTTTCTTCACAATAGTTGCAGTAAAGCACTAAAACATCTCACTCTATTATAACAGTTCTGCAGTATTGAAACTAAAAGGTAAAACAATGTCAAGGTAAACACAAATCAGAATACGTCTGATTTAACCATGAAAATATCTTTGAAACAAAGCCAAACACCAAACGATACAAATATTGATGTTTGGGCTGCTACTTTTTGCTTAATTGAAAATAACCACATAGTTTAGGCTTGTAGATCATGTATGTAAACATCATTAACTTTTTGAACTTGTTCAGTGAAGTAAATCTACCAGGCTAATTAAAGGCCGTGGAAATCCACAAGACGCTTTTGCGAGCACGAGGTAGAGCGGTGGAGACGCATGGGGCTGCAACTTATCATTTGGCTGTCAGCGGAGGTAAATTGAACCCTTGCCGGGGCATAGCGATGGGTCAACAGGCACAATTCGTCCACCATCAACCATTTTCAACTTGGATACAGTGTGCGAGCAAGTGGAGAGAGCTCCTGTCAATCACACAGTGTGACGATCATTACTGGTTTCCATTGAAGCAGAAAAACACGGTAATAAACAGGTCAGAGCGTCTCCTTTGGGCTGCCTGCAGCATGCAACGAGGGCGTGGCCCTGTGGCCTCACTGGGCATCAAATCCTTGTCTTCCTGTTTGACCCTATTACTAGACCATGATGGACCTGCCTGTCACAATGCCGACTGCAACAGTCCGACGTGCAGAATCACTCTTCCCGACAGGTAAACCCGGGAATCATTTATTTCAGCCAGCAGCCACGCTTGGCTTGCCATGGTGAAGGGGCATCTTTAACGTGCCACAGATATACAGGAACCCTCTATCACTGCCTTAGTCTGCACATGTGACTGTTTCTTTGGAAGATGACAGCAGACTGTGACCTGGAACGCCGGAAAAATTTGTGGCATCATGTGTGTATGCTACCTGTGATTGAATGAAGGTGGGCCTCATTTGCTGTCCAGCGAGGTGTGAAGTTTCTCTGTGTGTGCGCAAGTCAACTACATAGACAACTAATGCACAGACAGACACACTTTGCATGCCACACATGACTGGAATTGATACCAAGCATGATTAAACCAGCAACTGGAAGGTCAGTGTTTGAAGTGTGCTGCCAACTCAATGCAGGAATGTTCTGGTCATATCATTAGTTCTGATGTGTGTGGTAGCTTATTCAAAATATAAACTCTTTAAATTCTGTTGTGTGTGTGATCTACAGACAATATACATTTTAACATTACTTATAAAAATATTTTTTTTATTTCATTTAAAAGATAAAAAATAAAAATTGCATTTAATCTAATGTGTTTTCCATTCTTTTCCTTTCAAATGTATGCTTTCACACCAAGCACTGATTAAGAAATTCATTCAGGTCAATTACCCACAATCCCTCTGTACAGGCATGGAATGCGATGCATTATGAACACAAACAATGAGTCCTGCTGTATGCTACTATCCTGCGTCTGTTTTTATTTGAAATCGCCTTTGGTCTCAGCTTCGCCTTTGAGGATTAGAGGCAGGCGGAAGAAGGGGCAGGTTTGTTGCTGCACTAGTGCATAATAAGAGTCGCCTCTGTGGCCTGGAATTCTACAAAGGCTCCAGATCTAAATGCTATGCAGTATATATGCATTCCTAGTACAAACACAGGCAGAGACCAGAGCCCGGCCGTTTGATCCTGAACTGCTGTGTTCCCTTTCATCTTCTTCAAGCTTTCCATAACTGTCCCCGTGATGTTTCTTACTGAGAAGTTCTGATTATGACCAATGATGGTTCTCCAGCCACAGGTAAACCAGATCTATCAGCCTTATCAAGATCTTTGATTTAGGATCATTATGTAAGTTAGTACAGTAATAGTCAAAACAATACTGCAGAGTAGTTCAGTTGGTTTGGCTCATTACTGGTGTTTAATTTCCATAACTACCACTTAAGGTTCATCTAGACCTTATTGTAATGGTCAAATGTTTCTCAAGCCCATATTGTTTCAAATGGGCTGTCATTTTTCCCACAACATGGCTATCCTGGTCACTGACTGTTTGTCATTTTAAGCAGTACTGACTTGGTTATATACAGACTCTGCCTCTATGATATTGTGTTAATCGAACCAGACGACAGCTTTCTTTGATAATTTTCATTTAATCAAAATCACAGTAATGCTGGTGACTTGAATTGATTAACCTGCATTATTTTAAACTCTGTAATCTAATCAAGGGACTGCAAAATCAATATGACCTGTTGTCAAGTGAAGAATTAATCAATGTTTTATTGTGTTTCTTCATCCATGTGTTTCACAGTTACATGTATTGTTTAAAAACACAGCATACAACTCACATGTAATCATATGGATTTCCATAATTTGAACACAGTAAAATGCTTCTTAAACTTGTTTATACTTAATTGCCAACAAATGCATTCAGTATTTAATATTTCTATAAACAATAGCTCCTTTAAAGACCCAATTAAATAAAAAAAATTCTGGCTTCTAGCTGGCCTCTGGCTTCTTTTTATCTGTCAGCTTTAATGCTAGTATACTTTTAATAGCTAGTATAATTTTAGCAGATACACAAATTTAAAATGTGTGTACTGTGCCTTTTTCTTACAGAAAACTAGACCAAAGTTACTGATGACTTTAAAAAATTAAATGCTTTTCAGAATGAGAATGTTCTTCCGCCTTTAGCCACTGCATTTACATTTAGGCATTTGGCAGATGCTTTTATCCAAAATAACTTACAGTGAATTATATTTTTTGACACTACATGGGTAGAATGCTGTACTAATTGAACTACAGCAACACTTCAGTAACTAGCCTTTAGAGAGCAAATACACATACACAGGACAAAGACTGAATGTTTCTAACAACACTAAATAATTTTGCAAAAAAAGCATGACTTTAAAAGTGACCCCATTTATCACCATTTAAACACGCTTTACCATAGTTCTCTGATAAGGTCTTTGTGAATCCAATCAAGGTGTCAGTGGAATGGCTCCTCATCTGTGGAGATTAAGAGAGCCTCTATTACCTCCGATTTAGCTGTAGACCCCGGCACATATTTCCGTACAGCTATTAGTAACACCTGGAGTCTTTCACATTAGTTGGGGATCTGGCATCATAAATTCCGGCCTATTAATGGTTATTCTGACTTCTTAGGATAAATGGCTCAATGTTTTTGATAATGAAAATATACACTCTGCTCAGAGAGCCCGATCTTGGGCTCACATTACCTTTGTAATGTACTTCATGGTTGATCATATCAGACGACGTCATAACTTTTACCAAGACGGACTTATTAACTCAGAAATGTGTTTCAGAGAGTCTGAGATTCTTCAAGCTTAAAGTCCCTGATTTAATGAAAGGTCCTTACTGTCGGGAAACTTTATTTGAAGTAATTCTAATCCATTTTTAAATAGGTGAAATGTCACATGGGTTTAAAATGCAGCTCAACCTTTCCTTTGTGTTGTTCGTTTTGAGGGTTAATTTACGACAAAATCTTCATGTACATTCCAACGTTTGGATATACTTAAGCTTTGAACATGAATTTTATGAGGAATTATGTGAAACAAAACAATTATATTGTTAAGTTAGGCTGACCAGGTACATCAGTGTTCAACTTGACAACAATAAATTAATATATATATATCTGGTCACTTAAACTCAACAATATAATTGTTTTGTAAATTAACTCAAATAAATAAAATCAAAGATAAATTATAAAATGATGACACAATAAAAAATGTTAATGTTAAATTTTAATTCAAAATACTGTGTCAGAGCAATGTAGTCCTCTAGCCTTTATTCTATAGTCCCATACCTGACTGTCCAATTGGCTTTTAAAATCTTGTCCACGTACAAATGAAGCTTCCAGTAATTGGTAGTGATAATTCTAAAAGAAGTTTGATTGGCTGTCAAGACAGGATGATCAAACCTGAAACCACAGAAAGAGAAAAGATATAAGAATGCAAATATGAGACACGTAATGTATTTAAAAACAAGACCAATCAACTCAGCAAGGGCTTTTAGCATTGGATGTTTATATGGGCATAACCACCAAAGAAGCTTCCAAAATAAACATGCTACCAATTTTATATTACAGTGGAACAGTATCTCAAATGTCACTGTGGAAAATAACCACAGTTTAAGTTCATCCTGTGACTGGCAGCCGTGTGCAGGAGAGACTCCAACATTTTCCAGAATTATATGTGGCTCATATCATGAAAATTGATTAGTTCAGGGAAAAATGTGACACCAGTTAATCGAGACCTTAAATAAAAGATATAATTCATAGGGCACGCTGAAAATTGTCACTCTCAGCGTTTTTATGACTGTATGAGTCTTTATGACTTCAAAGAAAATGTCACAGGCAGCAAATGACGTTCTACCGAATAATGTCGTTACAGACAGAAAGACATTTAAAACTTGACCGTCTACAGCGCAGGAACTACTTCTGCTGAACATACATTTTCTCCAGCTAGGGATGCAAGACAAAGATACCAGAAGCACGTCCACCTTTCATATGAGATTTTCTGATGCAGCTGAATAATTTCTACCTTCAAAGACCAGGGGGTGGTTCATTAAGTCCTAAATTAAGAATTCATTGCGTCTGGAAGCAGTGTCATTCACAACTTGTGAAAATATCAAGTGTGTGACTAATGCATGTAATGTACTGCTGTGTGTAGCTTTCACTATACAAGAATTGTGACTAAAGTACAATAATGATCACCTGCAGAGACAATAGCTAAGTGTAATGTCTCGGAAGCAAAAGACACACAATGTTCACCACCCTGTTTTTTTTGGTTGTGTCACTTTGTTTTTACTATGAATACCTAACAAATACAAAAAACAGCACTGAAAGCTGTCACAGGTACATTCAAAGAACTGAAACCTTTTAACAATAACAAATGTTAATATTAGCAAGTTAGTATTGTTTTCACAACTCTACTGAACTATACTGTCCATATGAACACTTTAAGCAGAGCTCAGAAAAAAAACAAACTGATGTTCTTAAAAAAAGCTCTAGATAGCCGCATGTCACCTATTATCCCTCGAGTTTCTCTTTTCAGAGTTGTGCCTGCAAAATTCAGTTGTATTGTGTAAAATCAATCCAGTGTGTGACTGAGCACAAAACATTCTGCTTTGTAAGGCCTATGAAGATAAACAGAATATTAAACCTTAAAAACTTGTGTTAGTCTGACTCTGTTAGTTTGACTGAAACTTTTCCTCTTTAAATGCTAATCTTTCGCTCCGAATCTGTGCCTAATCTTCTACATCTAATTACTATGATACAGTTGATAAAATACTGCTGCTGGTTTTTCATCCAAAGCTTGTATACAATTAGTGTAAACACAGAAAAATAAATCAATATTCCCAGTCCAACTGTAAAAAACAATTAAGAAAAGCAGCCCTGCCTTACACAGTAACAGTAAATACTAGTTAATATCCACTTCCCAATTCACCATGGAGAACTGTACCCAGAATGCACTCTGCTCAAGTGCGAGACTTCAGCTAATGCTGGGCACATAGCACAGTTGACAGATGCCAATAACACTGTTGTGAAACATGTGTGTGTAATTGAGTGATTTAATGGAAACAAAGCAAAATGAGTCTCAGGCACCCAGAACATAGAAATTAAGTGGGCTTAGCCAAAAGCCCTCAGGCGGGGCATATGAAAACTTACGGATATGACACATACGTAATGCTGTCACGGATAAGGTCATGGTCATTCGTTTGTGCTTCCTGCTGGATAAAAATCTCCACCCTTCTTTGTTTTACTTTGATTCTTTTTGCATTTCTATTTTGGCTTTTCAATCACAGCAATACATCCTTAGATACAAATTACATTAAATTTCAGAGAACAATATGTGACTATTTTGTTTTCAACACGTTTGCAGTTAACATAATACAACCTGTTATAAAGGCCAAATCCTGGAATAAAACAAAGTGAACATTTCCTCACTGAAAGCAAATCTGGACCTGAAATAACAATGAAAAGATTTAAAAAGGAAACACACACACACATTTTCTTTTTCTAAAAATGAAAATGGTCTTAATGGTCTTAAAATGAAATTTGGATATTTAGTATATATTAAAAATTCTACATACTGTACCAACACTTCTAAATAAATGTTTACAAACACCACTGGGTTAATTTCAAAAGTGTGATGTATGGTTGACTCTTGGCTAATGCCAGCCAATGTCTGGGATCTCCCGGCTAGTCCTGCTAATACTCTCAATGTTGGCATTACTTCCATGCCAGAATACAAACTTTTATGGCCCAAAAAACTGTTACTGGATGCCCACGCTGTAGGACCCACACCATAGTTTTTGCTCCAAGATTATATGAATATTTCAGCATATCAATTAGTCAACAGATCATTTGGATTTGCAGAGAAAGTAAATAGACAGAACATCGTACACAAACATGGTTTTACAGGCTCTGAAATACAGACACAGCCAGTGGAAACATATGCCATTGACACAATCACCAGTCCATAGTGTCAACAAAAACTACTTCAGATAAACATTCATTTTGGACCAAGAGAGAAAAACAGACAGACAGGTTTTATTTACTCTGAGAAATATGCTTGGGTCTGGTGACATTTGTGGCATTGGAATGCAAAAGTATGTTCAATCATAAATATGCACTGTACACAGGACATTCTCAGTCTTGTATGGTTTAAATGTGCTTTCACACAAAATGTATTAGTTTGTTTATGTCTGACCGCTACAGTACATGTTGGGTTCAGTCACGTTCCTTGTGGGTTTAGGTCTGCAAATTAGTGCTTTGACTGTTGACTGTTCTGGACATGACCTGCCCTAGACAATTTTAGCTATTTTCTAGCTTCTTTCACTGAGGAAGACCTTCAGTCTTTTTGAAAACTGTGTCCAAATACCGCCCTGAAACACATGTTAGCCAATCAAATATCAGCAAACCCAAACAGTATCTGATAGGCAGAATTTAAAGGGTTCTGATTGGCTGTCAAAAGTAGGTCACTGTCTTATTATTTATTTATTTATTTAGCTGTTTTCAGAGCATGCAGGAGAAAGAGGAAGCAAAAAAACATGTTCAGGATCTTGCTACGGAATCTAGAACTGGGACCTAATGACCACTTTACTGGACAGATGGTTTTCTCATTCACACACAGATCTATCCATCACTGCAGAGATGATTGATGACTGTCTATCATCAGTTTCATTGTCTTGATATAATTCACATTCTGACTCTCTTTCTCCTGCACACACTTTAAAGGAATGATAAAGTGAGGATTTATATTGTCCCTGATCTTTAAAATAGAGGACTTTATTGTACTATGAAAACATACTGTAACATTCAGAACTGTAAACTTCCTTCTCAGTTTTTGGATCACCTGATGCTTTCTCTTTCTCTCTCTCTCTCATAACAGTTTAGTAGAGAAGATTAGTGACTGTACAGAGTGAGGTGGCAATCAAACTCCACTGGGTGCTTCGTTAAAGGAATCCAGCAAATGGATTTCCATAATTCAACAAAACCATGAAATATTCAAAGTAAAGTTTGTTTCAAAAGTTCTAAAATCTTCTCACGGGTATGCTTTTTTTATTTGACTTTTCACATACATTTCTATTTCTACACGCATTTCTGCATCCCAGACATTTATAAAACACACAAATAAAACAATGTTAAATGCAGCCCCCAATTTTTGTCACACTGCAAAGCTAATCTAGACTAAGCTAATCTAGTTTTTCCATGTACGTTTTAAAAACATTATTTAATAGCTGCAATAGTAACGTCATCAAAATGGTGAACACAAATTGAACTATGGGAAAGCCAGTGATCAAAAATGCAAAATCATATAGATAATGCTAAACTATAGAGGCTCTTTAAACTTTCCATTAAACACAGCTCTGCCCACTCCAGTCATTCTCTCAATCAGCTTCATGAGCTGTATTCTACATTTCAGGTCAGTGTTTCCAAACTTTTGACTGGTGCAGTGATGTCATTACTTACATCATCACTGGGCCAATCACAACATTTGCTGGAAAAGTGGAATGATAAACTGAAAGGGGAGCAGGGCTACATGTAATTTAAACCAGCTATTACAGCTATTAACTATTGTCACAGCCTTTTGGTGTCTCATGCAGCTAAAATGACGTTCATAACATAAAACAGAATTTACAGCAGTCAAACCACAAGACAAGCATTCTAACCCAAACCAGACCAGACTAACCAGAAACCAGCACAGGGAGAAAATCCCAAAACAAAGCACTTTTATTAATGTTATCCATCCCTCAGCCGGAGTTTTTGTGCTGTGGGAAAACAAGTCTGATTTTGTGAAGCCTACTTGATTCTTTCCAAGTGGCAGACACATGGGCGGCTTAAATGTTTTACCATTCGCCTTTACATAGAAACTGACCTTTTAGAGTAAATCAGTCAAACATTGGCTGGTTAAAGACCTATAAAGAATATCAAATTTATTGGCAAATTATGAAACACATATTTTATTGAAACTTGGGGGCAAGTTTTGCAACGGGAGGATAGAGGGGGGCAGAACATTTTTCCAGCGACAACGTCCTCTTAGTTTCTGTGGGCATTTTAAAAGAGCTTAATAGTGACGTGAAGTGGCCTTTTTCAGCTTTTATTCATCTGTTTTGTGTCTCTAAATTGTGCTCTTTTGCCAAAAGCAACTAATGAATCAAGTGACTTAAATAGGCCGCAGTTTTCATGCCATTTACAGTTCTATAGATGTGCGACTGGGTCACAGTCTCTAAAATTCAAAACACAGCACACATGCTTTGCACACACCCCTATAGATTATTTCTGAAACAGTTTGTTTATGCAATAACAACAACCAAACATCTAAGCAACTAAGAAACTCCTAGAAATTAAGATGACATACTTCACTTCAACATTTATCAGCAGCAAAATAATGCCACAATCTTCCGCCTTTATCACAGTTTGTTTACACAAGAGATATTGTTTCTTATAATGCCAGTGTTGGCTAAGCCCATCCTCAGGCCATCATTATGCATGTAAAATCATTCCTTTCAGATACATTCACATTTGTCTGTACAGCTGTAATCACTTTTAAACAATCGGACATGCCAAGATTTCTCTTTCAAACAACATGAAGCTTTTGTCTGGCTTTAACTGAGTCTTAACATATGCCCCCAAAACAACACTTCAGTCATAGATATTTCTGACTAACAGCAGGCTAATGATCATCTCAACAGAGCATTTATAGTCCTATTTGAAAAGCACATTTACTAACGTGGGTAATTGTAGTTTTAAACGAGACATACTTTACACTCTTTGACAAGGTGACAGTGTTCGATGGTGGCACACAATGGCAGCTAATGACTCCTTTGTTCCAGTAAATTGCGGTAATACTCATTACAGCTATTTTAAATGTGCCCAGTCTTAGAGCTTAAATTGGGTAATACTTAACCTACTTAAATATAATAAAACGTCCCAGCTGCTGTGGTCCTGGGCAAACTTTGGGAAAGATGCACAACTTTGATCTCAGAAGTCAAGTTAACACGACCAAAAAATAATCCAAAAACTGGCAAGATGAGCAGGACGTTTCACTGTATAGACTGTATATCGCCCAAAAAGAAAAGTAGTCACACCTGCAAAGGATGATTTAGACTATTTTAAAACACCAATTTAAAAAATCATGTCTTTGCTTTTTAAGTGTAAGCCTAACATTTCTGCTTTTATTTCTCCCCAAAGCTGCACGCAAAACAAAATTATTTACTTTGCCAATCGACAGTACTCCACAGATATTCCATGGATTATACTTACAACGTCTTAGGAAGAACTGGACAACACACTGCAAACAATCAGCTAGTACATGTCGGTATGGAAGGACCTGTAACTGTAAAAATATTGTGGAAGAGTCATCGGGGAGCATGACATCATGATTTTCTTAAAACGTCACCTTCTACCTCACATGAAACCTAACACTCAGACAGGCATATGTGTGTGTGTGTGTACTGTTGTTGTACATTGAGTAAGGTGTTTGTCTCTATATCTTCCCCCTTAAAACGTGCCAGATGCCAAGCGAAGCACCACGATGCCACAGGCACTCACAAACACACACTCTGACGGCGAGAGTGGGTAGGTGGGAGAGGATGAGATCCTCCCGCGGGGCAAGTCTGAGGGAGAGAGGGTGGGAGACAAGGCTGATGGTGGAAAAGACTGAATATGACTGTGTAATATTCGCCGTGGGCCTGAGAGGCAGAATCCTTATAACTGCCTGTAAAAGATGCAAATTTGGTAAAATTATCAGCTGTAGAGCCGCGGGCTGTTTTCCAGCGGCCCTCTCCCGGCCCCCCGGCCCCCGCGCTGGAGGAAGTATTAGAGCAAGGAGCAGAAAGAGGCAAAGTTCAGTTAGCTTGGGGCAAGCCCCTAACCAAACCCCTCCAATTGGGGACATATGAAGACTCCTTTTGCTTGAAAGAACTCGTACGTCCCATAACTGCTGAAACCAAATACAAGCAAATAGGAAGGAGAGACAGAATGAGATAGAAAAGAGTCCAAGAGAGAGAAAGTGAATCCAACAGAACTTCACATACATACAAACATACATACATAAACACACACACATATACATACATATATATATATATAAAAGTACTATTTCTATGTAATACTACCCACCCTATAAACATGCCTAACAAGGGCTCAGAATGGACCATTATTTGGGTGAAGGTGTATGTTACATACCCAGTCGTGAAACACAAAGCCCCTTTTTCCTGAAAGCTTCAACAAGGAAATGAAAGTCTCCATCCAGGGTTGTAAACATGAGCTAATCTTTTCCTAAAAGGGAGAAAGAAGGAAGTTTTGTGATTGGAGATGAAGTCCATTATGTAGAAAAATGGTCGCTAAAGATGATTGGTTGAACTGAGGGCGGCCCTGCTTCACTGAAAGATGTTTGACGTTCATTGCAGCCCCATTTCTCCTGAGTCTCAGTGGGGTAACGGCACCTGATGCCTGAAAAAACAAATCACATTATTAACAGCCAGGGGGCGCAATCACATGATTTTAAAATTACAGTGTGCTTTTTGATCAGTCTGTATGTGAAAATAATATTTCAATATTAACGTTTTGCAATGCAAACAATACTATGCTATAGGGAACAGAACATACAAACACTAAGTGACTTAAAATAATTAACTATATTTTTCAATGTAGCCTATATTGGAAATAAAAATTTAATAGACATTATTTTGTGTGTATTTTGAAATTATTTTGACTCTGTATTTTTGTATTTCTAAGGATTTTGTTTTCTTTTACAGAGCCTGTTTCAGTGCACTTTGAATTGTTTTGATTCATGCATTAGCTTTTGGTAAAACTCAAATGTTTTGTTTAAAAGTCTGTAAAACGTTTGAATGACCTAGCTGAAAGTCGTTGCATACTTTGCCCTATAAAAAACAATATGTATTTTAAGCTTATATTTTAATAGCGCCTCAGTATTCACACTTTTTGAGGAAATCAACCTACAAAAACGTACAAAGATAAAGGTGAAGTGCAGAATGCAGAGAGACTATTTCCAGAACAAACTGTTGCATAAAGAAAAGGCCATGACACCAAACACATCTAAGCCACATTTAGCCGGAGGTGGATTGTGTTGGTGGCCGTCCTGCATGTGCGACGGGGACTAAAGCATTTCACCTTTAACTAATTGTGTTTTTTAAGCTTGGGTTCCTGTAATTCTGTGGGACAAGGGGATCCTGGGAGAAAACATATGGTGTGGGACTCCTAAAGCTCTTAGCTGAGGCCCATCATACAGACGTCTTCGTAAACGGCTAATGTCACGAGCGGGTGGCGCACAAGCTCTCCTCTCAACCATTAAAGCAGAGAAGAGGACACAGGCAGAGAAATATCCAAGGCTGTGCCATTTTAGGTGTAAAGAAGTTACGGGTTCAAATAATGTCGGAGTCTGGCTCCCTCTGGTAAGCTGTGTGCGATCTGCTGGGACCGAGTGATCTGAGATTGCTTTTCCCACCAATCTCTTCCAAATGTCAGAGTTTTTTACTTCCTTCTACAGGATGAGGAATGAGAAGGCATAGCGCAATATACAAGAACCCGGCACATAGGTGAGGATGCACGACAGAAATGACCAGGACCTGAGTGAAAGCACCCTCAGGAGAGAAAATGCTGGTTGGGCCACAACGACACCCTGGGGTCTCCCATATGCTCACTCAAATGCAATAAGGCAAAACAAAAGGTTTTGAATCATGGCAGCATAAAAGATTGCATTAGTAAAGTTTTTCCTTTATTTTTTGCATTTTCTGTGCTAGTTGCAAAGGGAAGAAAATTATGGATTTTTCATAGAAGTTAAACAGGGCTCAGAAGACTACAGTACACTGGTAGCAAAAAGACAAATCAAGATAGTAAAAATCTTTTAAGATTAAGTGTGTGGTTTCAATTTTTAAAATTTTAATAGAATAATGGACTCTTTAACAGAAGAATTCACCTAATAGCTGGCTTACAGACAGCTGTCGCCGCATAGTAAAATAATAATAATAATAAATTATGCAAAATAAAATTAAAAACACGAATGACCTTTAAAAACAGTAAAACTCAGGAGTCCTTTTCTGAGTTCCATTTGTGTTTGGCTAGTGTGAGACTGAAAAAAGAAAACATTTCAACATGGAAAAATGATTGACTGTTTGTTAAATGTGATGTTATGCAGAAATAGTTGCATTTAGTGCAGAACTGTTCAACAGTCTAAGATCTAAGAATCTATGAACAGGGACAGAGAGCGAAAGAGAGAGAGAGAGACAGAGAGAGAGAGAGAAATAGGATAAGGGGAAGCTTGTAACTGTGGTTGGAGTAATCCAGTGTGTATACCACAGGGAGGAGCTGTGGATCTGCCTCCATCAAATACACAGAATGAAGTCTCTCTCTTTCTCTCTCTCTGAATGGTGTGACTGCTGGCTTTTTGCCTCCGTATGAGAAGTCTGAGTGTTTTTGAAAGGTTTTATAAAGCCTGAAAAAAGCAAGTCTTCTCTTTAGTGCAGACCAGAGAGAAACAAGAAACAATAATCTATTAACTGATCATATTCATATACGATTATTTTGCATTTATAAGATGTTTAAAGTTTTGAAAATTAAAAAGAAGGTTAAAATTGTAAATATTTATAAAATAAGGAAATATAGTGGCCCAACAACGTTTTTGAACACTTAAGTCACACATGTATGAATGTGCAATTATTACATCAGGTATTAAAATATTAAATCCAAGTTGGAACTGTGAACAAATAATTCTTGAACCTTTTCAGAGTTTTTCGGCACTTTTCACAATGACAAAAACACAGTAGAATGAACATGTTCCATGTATTGTTTTATCACACATTTCAAATAATAAACTTCTTTTGCAAAATGTATTTAAAAGTATACTGTAAAAGTTTACGCAACATTATGATTGCATTGTTTTATGTAACTGAATCAAAGTCTTTTTGCATCTCTAAATCGTTAAAAATGCTTCACTGTGTACTGATCACAAAATCAACAAGTCAAATATTTTTGAATGAAACGTTAACATCCTGCTTCAATGAAACCTTTCATTCATTTCCAGTGCATTTATTTTTTCTTTGCTTTTAAACATGTCATCATAATAAACTCACTCAATCCCTTCCTGTTTTTTTAACCCCTGAAAGTATGTGAGCATGTTTTGAGATGCATAAAGCAGTCAGACGGCACGCGGGGAGCTCTGGAAAGATCTCTCCGGCCACATGTTTCACGATTCAGCATCCCCCGATGAGAGAACTCCATCAGTAAGATGCCATTCCCTCAGAGTCTCTGTTCTCCTTTGAGACGTGTCAAACTCACTGTTCGAAGCTCTAAATGCCTATTACTAACTGCAAGGTGGTTCCTATTTGTGGTTGTATTCTGTTATTTTGGGGCCTTTTGTAGCACATGTGGTTTAAGGGAAGCTCTCTGACATGTATCAAGAAGCAATGTGTTGATTTGTTGTGTAGCAGAATGTGGTGCATTAAATTACCCAGAAGAAATGTTATTTTTCAGATGTTGTTTTTCCATTGCTGAGGCGTATTTAAGTATCCACTGTGTCCAAGATGTTTCTTCTATAAAAAACAAAATAGACACACAAGGCAATTGTGATGTATAGTAAAAGTACAGAATTAGAATATTATTGTAAACAGCAAAACTTATAGAGAAAAGTTGAGACTTTGCAGGCATCTCTGCAAATCTGAGCAAAGTATGAGACATTGTTGAGATGTCTTCTGAAATACTAGTGGAGATACACAGCACACATGATATGTGGGGCCATTTTCAGAATAAATATCAGATTGACAAGTGGGAAACAAAAGTCTCACTTTGCTCTCCTTTTAAGCATGTTTAGGCTCTCTACAAGAAATAACCGAAATATTAGAAAGATCTCATTTGTGATTTACAGTAAGGCATGTCTTAGCGTTACAGAGTTTAGGGACAAGCACACTAGCTAAATCTACTATCAATAGGATATCACAAATGTATACAGTTTAACTTTATTTATATAATTTTAATAAATCGATTGACTCTGTGTCTTTTTAGGTCAGTCCTGCTCTGTTGATATGAACTTGGAGTTGCTGCATTATTTCTCTTGATTAATAGGGGCCCTTGGATGCAGCGCCCTGACCTCAGATCAGTAAATGTGTTCCAAACACAAGCCAATAGTGTCGGTTTGTCTGCAAGTGTTGTGAAGATGGCATATTTACTGCCCCTGCCAGTGGGGTCAAGCCTCGAGCCTGTTAAATGTAGTGGAGGATGTAAAAAGCAATTATTTGTCAGTGTGTGACCTTTAAATCCGCCATTGCGGCTCCTCTCTGCTCTTCATTATCATAGGTGATGATCTTCTGCTTGTTTTGTGAGTATAACGTACAGCATCTGTCCCACTCAACATCACGCCACCTACAGCACTGAACAGTTCCTGGGTAACAGGGATGTACATTGTTGTCATTCGTGGAGATAAAGGGTTCTTCCATTTTAATTGTGATTTTAATTATATTCAGTGGTATAAAAAGTATTTGTAAACTTAAATTGAACTTAAAATATGTGATGTTTTTATATAACAGAATATCAAACCCAAAGCACTGAAATAGGAAAAACATACTTCAGAAGTAAAACATTTAACAAAACGAAAAAACAATGAAAAGGTTTAATTGGGATAAAAGTATCTGGATCTTTTCTGCTTGTCAGATTTGTCAGTTGTGGAACATGTCCATGGTGAGTGTGATGAAATACATCTTGTTCTGATGACATCAGAGTGACCTGACTTTGAATTCATATAGCCACTCCTGGGACCTGTTGGTTAAAGACAAAAGTTAGTTATTTGATTTGAAATGGCACTTGATTTGTCATTGGTTTTCTGTTACTGCCCACATACTATTTTGGCACAACTCTACAGTACATGTTGCAACATGTAACACTGTTTTTCAAGCATCAGGTGGAACAAACATCACATACCATTTTATTAAAACAAAAATGCTCATGAAGTTTTCTTTTCAGTTATATTCTATTGGATTGTTCTGTCTAATTGTTTATAAATTCAAGTGAACATCCAAAGAAAGTTGTAAGCAATGTTGGTGTCTTCTAAAACAGGTTTATGTTTTTGTTCTTGCTGCAGACCAAAATGCTACAGTAACCATTAACCAAAATAAATGACTAAAGCTGAAAAAAACTGATTCATGAAATGATCGTGTCCTCATGAACAATCAGTGCTGTCACTTCTGAGACTCAAATACTTGTACCCGTCCCTCCTGGAACCCCCAAAACAAAACTTACAGTGAAACAAGGAAAGTATGATGTTTTTTTGATGTGGTCGGGGGCTTTTGAGATTAAGAGAGGATAGCTAAGGATGTCAAGTTCTCCCGTCATCCTAATAAAAACACAGCAAATAAGATGTCGTCCTGTTTGTATTCATTATCAGTTCTTACATGCGCACAGTCTTGCATTAAACATTAGACAGCCTCTGATGTCTGCTTAACAGTTTAATCCCCCCCACCCACCCCAGCATTCAGCTTGTCATAATAAAACCAGCCAAGCACACAAAGTCAAATACAAGCGCCAAGAGGGAGGGCGAGCATTCGTTCGGTCGGTCTTTCGTGTAAGTCGAAGCGGAAGCGTCGCATCTCCCCTCTTCACCTCGCACTCATGCAGGGCCGATCTCGCCGTGCGCCTCAAGTGTGACACTTCAATTCAATCTTCCCAGCGTGCTGAGGCCGGCCTATCAGCTGGCTGCAGGACGAGTGTGGCATGCATGCCGTGGGACGATAGCAAGCCCTTCAAAAGACCCCCTCCTCTGGAGCCCCTACAATGGAGCCCACTTCTGTCAACAAAGCACAGAACGGGCGAACCCACATATCTACTCTATGGAAAAGATTAACTGTAGCAAATCCCTTTAGCCCCCCGAACACCCCCATCCTCAACAACCAAGCCCTTCATCCCTTTCTGTTTTCCTTTTTTGTATAAATATAAGTAATTTACCGGATGTTGATCTCTGGTGCTGAACTGGAAGGAGAGATTAGCTCCATTAAAAATGAGGAATGTGTTTTTAAGAGTGATGTAACCCAGAGGAAAGTACAGTAAAATCAGAAGTGAGATCTATTTAATATCTCAAATGCTTTTATTGATACAGCAATAAGCCTCTAATGTGTCTCCTCTAGGACTGTACAGAAAGTCTCACAATGTCTCATGCTCTGCTCAGATTTGCTAAATGATGTCAGAGAATTTTAGATAAATTATGTTTCTCATAAAAATGTCCAGGTTATCTGAATAATATGAAAGTAGATTAATTTTCTGCCTAAATATTATAAAGTATAAATAAGAATTATTATATATTATAAAAAATATTATATAATATAAAATGATTACTCCTGTCATCTACTGAGCCATTAATTTCTTGTAAGTAGTTTTTAAAGGAACATTTGAGACAAGAATGATAGTTGGATGTAATAGACATTCATAAAATCTTCTGAGCTAGAGAGCAGCAAACTGATCAATATGAGCAATTTTACATCAGGAAGTGTAAAAAGTTGGACAACAGTAATAAAAGAAAGGCGTAGACAAATGCTCAAGGAGCGGAGCACGTGAAACTTTCTGAAAACCACTTCACAATGGCAGTGATCCATTGCAAATACAGTTTAATATAGAGAGAGCACATCCAACAGCCTTTGCGCCGCGTGGGCTGAAACCACACGGCCATTTCTCCATTAAATCCAGAGAGAAAGACACACAGAGAGAGAAATAGAGAGAGAGAGAGATTTAGAGTGACTTGCGTGTCACCAGTGCGCGCTGGAAAAGCTCTACAAACAGTTCAATAGCACTGCCACTGTCCAAACAGGCCGCTCCACTCATTAATTTTAAAAAGTTGTGAGAATCTGCCTTGAACAGTAAATATTTAAGCAGCGCTGCGCGTCTGCTGGCCCTTGTAAGCTCAACTTTAAACACGCGCCCGCGCGCGCGCAGACCCGCACGCATGGAGAGCAGCTGAAAACTAATTACCAGAGGCAGAGCCACTTGTCGGCCGCCATAAGAAATAGAAGGTCAAAAGAGGAGGTTCGGCTCTGACAAACAGTCACTCCACTGAATGATACAAATTAGCCATAGGGCAGTTTTCTCTCGCTCTGCCATTACGCGCAGGAGAGAAGAGGAGAGGACGGGCGTGATCCGTACACCAGCGCATGTGGTATGATCGTTAAGACACTCAGAGAGGGAGTGTTATGAATACAAGAGTCGCTGGAATGAGGCGGACTTTCTTTCAGGAGACTTAATGATGTGTTTCTCTAAGCCCTTTAACCATATACTGCGCGCTGCTGCGTTGTGAATATTCCAGCAGATACTCGAAACTTTGTTTCATTATTGACCTCTGGCCCGGAGGAGGATCTGGTACAGCAGATGCGCAGCTATGCGGAGAAAGTGTTGGGTGAAAGAGTTGCGCAAAATTACTTTTAATCGCAAATTGGCTGATGGGTTGCCTAAGCTACTGTTTGACTAATCAGTTGTACAGAAGCATACGTGGTAAAGCTGGTTTAGGATTAAGGTATACTGAACCAAAATTAACTCAACATTATGTTTCCTAAGGGGCGTTCCTATAAGATGCGTAATTGCCGTCCAAAATAACGGAACGGAAACAAATATGTCAGAATAAAACCCATGGTATTCCCACGTGATTTGGGGAAAATAATTTAAAAGGCCTCCTTATATATGTATTGATGCGAAGGAAATGTTATAAACTAGGTATATTTAAAGATCCAACTTTTCAGAAAAGGCTGTACTGTTAACATCTGCTGAATATAAAATGTTTGTGAGCGGGTATCACATGCCGGTTGAAGGATTTCAGGGTTCAGATGGACGATTTAGCAGCCATGTCTCCTGGACTTCTCCTCAACTGACAGGAAATATTTTACCTCCTCTCATGGCAGCGTCCTGAAACATATCAATTTGAGGGGACAGAAAGAGAGGGAAGGGTAATTTTGGGCAAATGAGAACTGGTCTGCGGACGGAGGGATTGATAGTTCAGAGAAAAAGTGCTACTGGGAGAGAGAGAGTCTCTGATGATCAGCACAGACTGATGGATGACCAATGGGGTGTGATTTGCAGGGATGACTTCATAAAAGAGATGAGTGAACATCAGTGAGAGTTTAAAAATGACTTAAGTCTGAGGGAAAGTCACATTGTAAACTTCACTTTTTGAAGTTACACCAGAAGTGTTGTTAAAACAAATTGGTTGGGCCTGTGGCTTGGTGGTTAACACACATATTCTGACACATCTGTCATGCTCATATGGGCAAGATGAGTTCGGCAAAAGCAAATGTATAAACATATATTTGCACACAAACAAATGTGCATATATACAGGGGTAGAAATAAAAACATGCATAAAAACTTCTGAAAATCTTTGAACATGTAGTTATATAATATAATATAAAGCAGAGAAAGAACTGATATATTACAACCTTACCATGGTAACCATAGTTTCAATCAAGATATCACAGTCAACACAGTTAACTTAGTATATAAATTGTAATATAACTGTAAAAATTACAGCTACATTGGGAATGACTGTAGATAATAAATTAAGAGTTGCTGTAAGTAAATGTATGTAGTCTGGATATGTGATTGGGCTCTAATATGAGCACGTCTTCACAGTTTGGGTAATGTCTGACCCGGTGCGCACAGTCATGAAGTAATGGCCTGATCATACAGACCACCTGGAGTTCATTTTCAACTGTAGGAAATATCCCACACACACAAATCCACACACGAATACCAGCGCAGAGATCCCTCAGCCAGCTGCAGACCGCTTTTTGATTTAGAAAGCATGTTTTTGGTTAGCCGGGCTCTGCGGTTGCTCACAGGAGTGAAATTCCTCAAGAAAAATCCCAAACTTACATCCTTACCATTAACCAAATTCAATTTGTTATTTGAGTAATTATAGCTGATGGTTAAGCGCCTCTACGATCATTCTTGACGAGGGAAGAAAAAGACGATAAACAACAGGTTGCGTTTGGGAAAGAATTCCAGCTTACATAATGTTGCACAATATGTATATATAATATATAGTGCTTACTGTTTTTAAATAGCCATTGTTCCACAACATTTTAAACTGTGGTGTTACATATGTACATTCAGTTTGTAATGCAGAGTGATCGAATTATGAGACTAAAAAAGTTTTTTATAAAAACATCTGGGAATGGAAGGTCAAGTTGAGTGCATTTGATGTAGTAAAGCTTGTATAATGCACATTTTAAAATCTGCACTCATCAAAAATTCTATACATTGTGCACACTATTCATACTATACACTGCAGCTGTAGTGAAAAACAGTATGCTAGTATGTTATTTAGAACACAACTGTAAAGAAAGAAAAACGTGCAGGGAAAAGGTACAACACATCTGAAATCGTTCATCAGCTAGTTTCAGTAATGCGGTAAGTGGGGAGGACAAACACAAACACACACACACAGTGTTTGTGCCAGTATGGTCGGCTATGTAAAGCTGTCCTGGGACCGGTGAGAGAGACAGAGAAAGCCTCGCTAGTTCTTGGCAGAGAGGCTGAACATCTGCATTTGGGCGTCGCAGGGGGAAAACCACGTTCTTTAGAGAAACGGCCTCACGAGCTCAGATAGAATACATTTGGAGGTCAGTGTGTGTGGAACAGGAATTATCAAAGAGAAAAAAGTCAAATGAAAGGAAATAAAGTGTCCAAACATGCAGAACAGACTACGGAGTCATGACCTGAGCACTTGTACAGCACAAAACCAGAGTCACATGTTACAAAACGCCTGAAATGCCACGGCAATCGTTCAGATATACGCCACACATATCTCAGCAGCTCAGAGAACACACCATATGATGTTTACATACATGTTTTATCAGCTCAGTATCAACATTTCAAAATATTTGAACACGCATATGTAAGCATTGATATGCGGATGGGCGTCAAAACCCACTTTTTCTTTGCCTGGACCGAAATGGTCAAACGTGGACATGTGTTCTTTAAATCAGCACTTACTTTCTTAATCATCAATTTTTTCTTGTGCACAGATAATCACGCACGCCTGCCATATTTCAGTTGCGCTAGGCAAAAACGTTAATTACGGATGATTAAACATCCGATTCCCACTTGGAAAAGAAGGATATCTCTGGCTCAGTGTCAATCAAACACCAACACTGACTGTATCACAAAGAAAAACCTTCTTTAAACTTCTTATGTTTCAACAGTACGAAACTGTTCCAAACAGAGCACAACAGAGGAGTTATCTGAATGCATAAACTTCAGTTGTCAACAGCCCTGGGATGAGAATAAAGCAGAAATCAATCAATAAATCAATAAAAATAACTTGTCTTTCTAGGGCACATCATTTCTGGGTCTGGAGAATGAGATTATGTCCATGCCTGGTTTTGCTAATTATGTAAGGGAATAGTGGAATCCTTGAGCTGTCCATCAGAGCGCTACCCCAGGTGATCCAGAAATGAATGTTTATCTTGGACCTTCAAAAGGAAATGACATCACGTGGGGCATCCAGAAAACAGGAAGGAAAGATGGAGATGACAGTAGCACAGGGGGAGGGAACCTGAAAAGACAAGAAGACGGAGAGAAAACATAGTTTATTAGTAATATCAGAATATTGTAATTTTAATACATTTTAAATGAAATACTAAAAGATATTTAAAATATGTTTATTTAATATGAGTTCAAAAATCTTATTTCTACAAAAAATTGATTTTTTTAACTACAGTGCTATGCTTACAAAAAGTCAATAACTGTAACAGATGCAGATTGTTCTAAACAGAAAAGGTGGAATTGTTATTTCATGTTAAACGTATTGTTTATGTGGCCTGTAGAAATAAACTCAAATGAGGAAAATAAGGAGGAGCTTTAGAGGAGTTACTATATATACAGTATGGATAATGTCCTCCAAAGTTTAAGAAGTTTTATTCTGCTGAGTTTGTCATTGATAATGTTAATCGGTCTCAACTTTGTTGATCAACGTTTTGATAAACACTGAGCTCACTTTATTTTAGCCTGTTAACTTAAATAAATATAAAAGTTATATAATTTTAAATCTTTTATAAGAATACAACATTGAGGTTAATGGTTTAAATAAAAAGAATTTGAAAATAAATGTGATTAGTTAATAAATTTAATACTATTTAATTTATTTACACTAATGGGTTTACATACAGGGACAATATAACTGTTGCAGACATTATTCTGCTGTGATTTATAAGTGTTGTATATGAATACAAACACACATGATTTACTGATTAAAAAGATTGAAAGCTCTAATCACACAGTTTTAGTAGACCCTTCACAAAAACAAGTCATGCAGAGATTTGTTATACTTACATATGCAAAGGAATTATGTTTAACATGCAGCCAATACGTCCATCCCTACAAATACTAAAGTGGAAAGAAAGAAAGAAAGAAAGAAAGAAAGAAAGAAAAAGAATTATGCGCACACGCTCACAGCAAGCAGTAGTGTCACACACAGGTGATGATTTGTGCGCTTATAACCAGTAAGAGCCTCAGGACTGTATTTCCAGTCATTGGACTGTGGTTTTACACTGCTGTGAGATCCACTCTGATAATACAGACCTATTTCACTCCACACAATCACATGCCTGTCACTCAAAGCATTTTAAGAGTTTTATTAGCCTCTCATATGTGTCTAATTTATGGTCCACTAGCAAAGACTGACTTGAACTAAAAAATGAAATAATGTTTTATTATTTTGAGTCAAAATTCACCTTGTCTTATTTCCAAAGTATCGAGGGAGGAAATATATCTGTTTACAATGAGCTAGAGGCCATCATTTATACACTAGACAAAGCAGATATGTATTTGTACAAGTATACGTGCAAAATGGCTTTAGGGCTCCAATTTTTTTTCTTTAAAATGTATTAAAAGAAACTGACATTGGTTAAAAATAAAATAAAATTCACTGATAATACCAGTAAGATTTAACTTTAGCAAAGGGGTCCTAAAATTATATTTAGCTGGCAAGTTATCATGTTTGAAATACCTAAAGATACAATGTATAAAATATTACTACAAGACCCCCCAAAAAGGTTTGATTCTGGTTGGTCAATTGAGACAAAATATCAAATAAGTTTGAATAATAGGCACCAAACTTCTCACTTGTAAAGTAATAAATTGAATATGTAACTTGAATATGATGGCCTCTCTACCGCCATCTCTGTTTGAAACATAAAATTGCAAGTAACCTTCAGAGTTATTTTCTAAGCTTGTATGACAATAAAACAAATAAATAAATACAATTTCCTGCGAAATCCACCCTGACCTTTCGAATTCTATGTCCTACTTATAAGCTTACCATTGTGAATCACCATTCATTTTTTTATCAGAAAAAGTTACAGATTGCTGTTTTATGTCAATATTTCATGACCTTTTTTATTTGTTAAGCAACCTTATAATAAGCAGGATAATGTACAGTCGGTCTGTCATTATCACAAAATATTACCCAGCTGGGTGATTAGATTGCCCTGAAGAATTTAATTTTTCTGTTATATTCTGTCTGTTTATTATGCTATGCCATTATAAGTATATTATCTATATTACTGGAAGGCATAGGGCACAATCCTGCCGTCCCTGTGTTGTCCAAATAACTGTGGTTTCCGTGCTGTATTTTGTGGTAAAATACCATGGTAGGTTTTCATAAGGGTTATTATAAGTTTCTCTCTCTTTTTTTCATATTTAATGCATCCCCCGATTCTCTCTCGCCATCTGCCCTCCCCCCTCTAACATTGTGGAATTTTTATGAGACAGGACAAAAATGGGCATTTCCCCTATTACCATCTCACAGTGGAAATCAAATATGCAAGGGAAGTAGTGTATACACTAATTAGTGCGGAATTCATAATTACTGTGCTCATTGATGGAGATACATTTGAATACGTTCAGGCCCTTGGGGACCCGTGCAGGCTGTCCAGAATAGGCAGAGAGAGAGAGAAAGAACTGCCCTCAGACCCTTTTTCTTCTTGAAATTAGGGATCTATGGCATGCCGTAGTGCAGTGCGACGAAAGATCCAAAGTGCCCGCAATTTCTTTAAATATAATTAATCAAGTGGAGCGTGTAACCTAATGAATGTATTTGATAACAGGGTCTATTCAAATATGAGCTTTATCTGGCTGCTGTTGCGTTTGCTAAATGCGACAGAACCTGCAGGAAATGCAACGGAGGGATGCTTCCTGCTCACGTCTCCTTGCATGTCAGCCATGTACAAGCTCATCAAAAAAAGGAGCGGAGACATGTGACAGTGAAGACACTCACTTTAATTGCTGTAGATTAATAACAATTAGAGATGTTGGGGAGAGCACAGAGAGAGAATGAGAAGAGAGGCAGAACAGCCCTGGGACAAAAACACACATTAACACACACACACAGAAAAACTAACACTAATAGTAAAGTGATGGTACCAGATGGTATTAGATGACCCTGGTGCTTATATATCCTATGAAACTGATTGGTCTATAGATAATCTAATATGAATAATGATACAGTAATTTTGTACCATTGCACTTTCAGCCATTAAGTTTTGTTACTCCTGTATTGTGAATCCATGTCTAAAATTATAAAAATGTCATTAATAAATGCCGGTATAGAGACAGTTATTTGCCCCCAGTATGAAGCTCTGTACTGTGTTAAAGTCCAGTTGGGGGTAAACTGTCCTGGCAGCTACTGCTGGTCCAGAGCCCAGAATCTGAAATCATGATGCCCAACGCCAAGCAGTGCCCAGCGGGTAACTGGAGACTTCAGACTGGAACTCTGTGCAGACTGACTGCAGCTATTAGGACTATCCACTTAGAAAACATACAGCACATTTTAGCAATATATCCAAATGTTTGCTGTCTGTGTAAGTTTTACGTTTATCTAACCATAGATTATAGTTTTGACAAGTTATACAGAATCTGTGCAGAATAAATTTGTGGAATTATGTGGAATGTATGTTAATATGACAAAATGTGCTACAATTGAGCTAAAAACTACTACATCTTTATACAGCAGTCTATCGTTCTAAAAATGCCATATAATTATGATTAATAAAAATAAATAAAAAAAACAAATACACATCTTTTAAATAAATTTTGTGCAGCCTTAAACAAATTGTTAAAAATACAACTAGTAGGTAATACTGGTTATTATAAACAAGGTGCTATTTAGATAAGAGCACCTTGTTTATAATGCTCAAACTACAACAAACAAAGCTGACAAAATTAGGCATGGTTGGGCTGTTAAAAACAACAGTGACCTCATTTAATTGATGTGATTTGGGTAAATTATGACGGGTGGTTAGAAAACAAAATATAAAAAAATACAGCACACAGGAAATGACATGTGCACTTGTAGCAATGCAGATGTTGATGTCAGAGTGCTGTGAACTGTGCCGAAATCTCTGATCAAAGTCCCTTAAACTAGTTATTGTTTCGTATTACTCAAACTGTCTCCTCTGCCACCTGTCTGGAACACGATGAGCCGTCTGTGACGTGACAGTGCGTCTCATCACCTCGTCTTCCTGCTGATGGTGTGACCGTGGCGTAAACGCACCAGCATTCAGCGTTAACCTAATCTCTGCATTAATGACGCGACTGGGGAAGTTTCTGTAATGAGGCCCCACGCAGGATCCCCTGCAGTTGGGATTGCACACGCAGCCATATGCAAGGCCATTGTTGCATGCATTAACATACGGCAGGTCAAGTTAACATATGCAGACTAAGAAATGACTAATGACTTATCACATGCATATTATTTTTGGACTTTCCTAAGAGCGTGCAACCTTTCTGAAGAGCAAGAAAGAATGTGTGAAAAAAGGAAAAGAGGAGTTGTAGGTCTTTAATGGTCATGAATCCTCGTAAAGTCAGACAGGAGGAGGTAAAACGTGAAATTGTGTAGAGAACAGAAAAAGTGAAGGAGAATCAGTGATGGCCTTTACTGCACAGAAACTGCAAACACAACAAACTAAACGTGTTTGTTTTAACTTAACTATACTTTAAAGATAAAACTGTGCCTATTAATTAGAACTGTCAAAACCTTTGATTCTATAGTCTGTAGCAAAGATGTAGTCTTGTACACAAACGAAGAAGAATATGGTATGTGCTGACTTAAATAGGTATAAAGCTTTATGTGTTTGCAGTGTTGTGTATTAGACAATAGTGATGTATGCATTTGATAATCCATCTGTATGTGATGGAATTGTGATTTTGTACATAAAGAGTATGTGAGTGCACACCTGAGAACAGTATTAGGTGTACTGGTTGCACTGTTGTTATATGTGATGGGTCAATTAAAAGACCATACTGGGCAAATAGGCATAGTAGGGGCATGGGATGTGTTTTTTTGGGTGTATTGGCTGTATAGGGTATATACAGTGTATTTGCTGTACTGAATGTATTGGCAGCAATAGGAGTCTTATTTGGCAGTGTGTAAAAAACACCCTGTTGTGTGTGTGTGTGTGTGTGTGTCAGAGCTTGAATTTTTGTGATGGAGGAAGCAGGTATTAGCTCAGAGACCTCGGTGGTCCCTGCTAGCCATTAGTTTCCTCTACAGCTGCAGTACGATTCACACTGTGAATCTGCCACATCGCCTCATTCATCAGCTACCCCATCCGCACCAGCACACACACACATTCCAATAACACACACACAACTCACGGCTCACTAGAACTTCAGCACCACAACTGCAAACCATTCAAATACAGCTATCAGCCGAAAGAGAAAGAGGGGGGCTGATGAAAGGTTTTGTTTATTACTTATGATCCGCATGCTAGCAGGTCTTTCATGCTCTGACTGCAGCGTCGTCAGTCAGTGTGTCTGTATGTAACTTCCTGCCACCCGCCTGTTTTACAGGAAGTGTTTAATGTTGGCAGGAGAGTTGTGGAATGGCCTGTGGAAACAGAAAGGACGGGGTCAGGCCAGAGAGGTCAGCTGCCAAGACCCCCTGCTATAAAAGCAAAGGCCCTTTTACAATCCTTTACAATCCTCAGCTTTCTCTCTGTAGTTCTAATGGTACAGTATTTGCTGAAGTACATTTGTATTGGCAAAGCAATTGGGCTTATTCTCTTTCTCAGTTGTATTCACCTGTTCTAAAACATTGATTAAGTTTAGCCTTTGCCATTACAGAACATGGCACCAACTGACTGAAAGGGCAAAGGGGTTATATTATGAGGTATCAAATTGCCTCAAACCTTCTGAAATATAAGAGTACTGTGAAAACATACTGTAACCAAAGGTTAGTTTCTGGGGCGATAGGGAGAGATAACCATCCCCCATAATAATAACTAGTACAAATGTAAATGTACACCTTTCACTTTTAAATGTACAGTAGGCATAGAAGTGTACATTTAGTAAAATATGATTTAAAAATGATTTATGATCTATGATTACTACGATTTAAACAGTTCAAACCATATCTACATCTTAGACTGTAGTTAGTTTAAAAATGTTAGTGAGTTTGAAAATGTTTCAAAACAAAAATGCTTGCATTTCCAGCATCAAAAAACACCCCTACAAAACAAAACATTTCCACTTTAAACCCATGAATCATAACTTTCTATTACCATCTTGTAAGAACAATCTAAAAACGCTGCACCATCTGCAGTGCCAGGACACAAGATCTTTTTCTGTTTACAGATGGACATGAAATCAGACCCAATCTTTCAAATTCTAAAACATTTTTCTATAAAATGTTGCTACTGTTGCAAATCAGAATAAGGTAAGGGCATGTTGTTAAACACTGATCTGTCATGTACTTGCTCAATAACTTATATTTATTTCTAAGCAAAAAAGATACACATTGCAGCTATTGTTGCAGGTGTTGTTAAACTTGGCTCAACTGATCAATTATAGATTTTATTAATTCCAAATAATATGAGTATACCTAAATAAATCAGATTTTGTTCTTTATGTCACATCTGCATACGGTCCCACAATACTAGAAAAGTGCAGCTGTAGTTTTGTGGTCTTTGATCACATCACAAGTGTGGATTGTTTTGTGAACTTATTACACTGCAGTGAATCTTTATGAAAGTATATGAAGGCTGAATAAGTGCAGAAAAGCATAGTTACTCATTTCACATGAGAAAAGAACATTAAAGTACAGTGGATGTCTTGAAGGCACAGCGGCACAAACAAAATAGGCCCTTTAAATTCTAAGGGTCACAGAGAAGGTGGCCATGATAAACTTAATTATGTTTGTTTTGGTGCACAAAACTTAACTAACACTATAAGTGGACCTCAGGGAACAAATAAAATGATACTGAAAATGTATGACCCCTTTATTGTACTTGGGGAGGGAGGTTACAATTATGAGAATAAAAAGGTTTTTGATTCATGCCAAAGATTCACAGGATAATTGCAGCTCTTACAGAAAAAACACAAAGACTTGGCCCTTAATTTTGAAGCCGAAATGAGCATTTCTTTGTCACAGTTTGCAAACAAGTGTGTGTAGTAAACACAGGAAAAATACATGTGTTTAAAGACTGTTTATACAGCAGAAGCAGTCTGATTTAAATTGGATGGGAAATTAGTGAAAAAAGGCCTGGTCATTTTCAAAGAGAGCCAATCTGATGGCTGGGATAATTATCCCAGTAAAGCGCGTAACTGACACGTATGGTCACATAGGTCAGTTAATGCAAGACAGATTCTCTCCTCTCCTGCTGCTTACAGAGACTCATTAAAGGCCTTTAGACCAAATAGAGATAAAGAGCATCGTGTGTTAACGTATAGAAGCCCCAGAAACTTAGAGAGAGTACAAAGAGAGAGAAAAGAGAGAGAGTGCTTTGCCCTCGCTGCTGATTTGCTTTGTTTTTATTTCGTGAAAAAAAATATCTTGATGAAGCTGTGAAATAAATCACAGAGGCTGAAATCCAGAGGTAACATCTTTTATAGACTTTTTCATGTCATCCATCTCCAGGCCGGGAGTGAATTATCAGAGCCACAAAAAAGATCTATGTTTTCTGACTTCCAATAATAGCGGAAGACAGAAATATATATTTATTTCCTCATAAGCTCAACGGGCGACTGTGAGTGATAAGTATCATTATTGTTTGGTGAGATTGTAGTTTATGTGTCATCACCTGAGATGTTGGCACACGCATTTTCAGAGGAGGAAACAGATCAATTTCAGTCTGACATCTAGGAACGTATGCAGAATGTAATGAGAAAGAGGCAGACGATTACAGACCCCTGCGTCTTACTGTAGCCTCACATATACGTTCATAAACTCACATATGGCTGCAATTTCTCTCCCTGTATCATATCTAGAGGAAGATGGTGCAGTAGATCATGGAGCAAAAAGTCAATTTTAGACCATAATCAGGAAGCTACTGTATAAACTATACACTGTGTGTGTGAGCGTGTGTGTACTACTCAATGTCATTTGTCAAAAAGTTTTGTGTGTTTGGTCAGTTGATGTGACATGCAAATTTATGGGCCTCATAGATATTTCCTTATGTTTTTCATCACTTGGCTGAAAAGAAAACAACAGTTGTCCATAAATAAAAAATATTCTGCATAATAAAGTGCATGCTTTGCGTTTTTAGCACTTCCAGGTATATGAAACGTAAAAGGAGAATGTAAATTATGTAAATGAAGAAAAGAAATCTAATCTTTAAAAATACTAATCTTGAAAATATTTTTTACTAATCTATAAAAGTAAAAAAAAAACTTATTAGCAATTTAATTTTTTTAGTGTTTATGCAGAACTCTTAAAGGTTATTAGATTAAAAGTTCTGCATGTGAAAATCACAAAGACAAAAAAAGGAAAACAGAACAGAACGGAAAAACAACTTCCTATAATTGAATTTTCTCATATGCACACTCTCACTTTCACATATAAACTCAAATTGAAAAGGTGAAGTGTGTCTTATTTCACAGTGACCCTGTCTGGATTAAAACTGTGTATTCATGCATATAAACAGCGACGCATTAGCGTGCATTAATGACAATAATAAATGCATAACCTGCTGGTTTGCGGCCTTGACCGCTACGAGAAGCCCCTTGGAAGAGTCGTGCTCACCTCGCCGCTGTCGTCCTTGCTCAAGAGGGCCTACATGGGGCAGGATTCTATTACCACAACTGACCCCTGTCTCTCCAAAATGCCCCCTTCCCTCTTACCCGGCTCCGTTCCCCCCCTGAGGAGCATCTTGGCGGTTTCTGTCGCGCATTGCTCCTCTTCACCTCCCTGCTTCTTTAACTCTGTGCTCATTAACCGTGCACTTCCAAACGGCTGCTGGCATACATTGCTGCCTTTATCTCCAGCAGCCCCTTTGGACGCAGGCATTGTCTCTTATTTTTAATTAGATTGGTTCATCAGCGAGCTGACGGGAATGTTTGCGCACTGGGCTTTGGTACAACATTGAATGTCGCAGATTTTTTTTTCTCTTGCCGTAGAAACAGTCTGCATTTGTTTTCTTTATTATTTAGATTTGTCTACAGTTACATGACGAAACATTGCTTCTAATATATGACAATTCTATATATCTAAACATAAATGAGAATCTCAAACACATTTTTTGAGACGTATACAGTGCGTGGAAAAAACTCTTCATTTAATAATAATAATTACTTCTTTATATTTTACAAATTATATAGTAATTCCCAACAACAACTTTCATTCTATTTCTGATCACAAGTTCTTTTTTCCTTTTTTATCCCCTCCACTTCAAACCATCTAACATCTCATGATTCAATCAATTTTTGATACAATCAATTCTAAAAAAAATGATTCAAACAGCCAAATGTGTTTTTCTTATCGAATATTCTGTCTCAATCAAAAACATGTGAAAGTATTAAATTAAAATGGTTTTTCACACTGACTTTAAGCGGTTGGCACTCAGTCAAGCAAATTTCACAACAAAAGGAGCGACGCTGTGGTTTTCTCTGTTCATTTTAATGAGCCTCAGATATGGAATATCTGTGAAGCTTGTCAGTTGTGTAAAAGGTAGAAACAGAGAGCCCCTATCTCACCCGTTTGGCTGAAAGGACCCCTATGGCTGTCCCACGGACACACACCACAGGGAGTGTGACTGATATCACACATGCTGACTGCAGGTGATTAATAAACACAGAAAAATAGGGCCACTTATTGCCTTAGTAGCCATGATACTGTATTATACCATTCACAAGTATGGAGTCACATTAATAGGCCTATTTAAAATGACAATATAACCTAAAAATTTCACAGGGCTGTAATTGTTGCTGATAATGTAATTAATTATAATACCGTATTGTAACTTGACCCGTGTGATTATGTGTATTAATTTATGATGACAAGATGACACTTGTTGTACGCTTGACCTGGTGACTTGCATACACCATGAATGAATCAACATGAAGAATCACAATAGCATGTTTGTTTATGTTTTGCCAAGTGAAGTATCAACCAATTATGCTCACTTTTTCATATACTTTGTTTTCTTTAACCAAAAGCAAAATCAGTTTGCATATTGCTTATGCAACCTAGAAACAGTTGCATATTATTTATTGAATTAGTAAATAACATGTTTAAAAACCTCATGGTTTTACAATTTCATGAACCTTTACACAACATAAAACAAAATGTACCTGCAATGTCTAAAAGCCATGAAATATTAATCATCCCAAAGATGGCTCTTAAATTAGGGTAAATTCCTAAGAGACTGGGTTCAGTCATTAAAACAACATCATTAGGATGTCAGTAGAGCCCCAAGGACGACGGGAAATGACTGTTGATCATTTCTGCTATATTTAATGAACAGTCAACGATACATAACTTCAATATTGGCAAAACATAATAATGAGGCAATTTCACGGAAAATATGTGCAACCCCCCTGTTTTGTCACACTTTGATAATACACTTGATTGCATTATCACGCAACTTTGTGTAAACAAAGAGTCGTGGGAATTTGGTTGGCACTTTTTTAGAACCTTTTCTACTGTTACTTCCTAAAAGGCACTTTTTATTAAAGATGAAAGCGCATTTACTAAAAATCAAACTTTCACAGTTAATTGATTTTTTACTGCCTCCTCACAACAGATTAAACACTTCCACACACACATATATATATACAGGGAGTGCAGAATTATTAGGCAAATTGTATTTTTGAGGATTAATTTTATTATTGAACAACAACCATGTTCTCAATGAATCCAAAAACTCATTAATATCAAAGCTGAATATTTTTGGAAGTAGTTTTTAGTTT